>CAUYON010009442.1:0-35943 GCA_963573935.1 Arctocebus calabarensis | reverse complement strand
GGGAGTCTGCATTTTAAATAAACTCCCTGGGATACAAATATGCTCATTTAGGTTTAAAACCACTACTGTGCAGGCTCTTTTCCTCTGAGGATGCTAACACCTTGAACATGGCTACCAGTCCTAAAGACAACACCTCACCCTTCAGGTAGTGTCACTCTGTGCCAGCACTGTCTGAAATGTATGACACACATCCACTTAATTCTCACTGAGACGCTCTGGGATAAGCATCCTTGTCACCTCTGCGTGGAGCTGAGGAGACTGAGGCACTGGTCCCCCGCCCAGTATACGCTGCTGGTTAGTGGCTCCAATATTGAAGGAGTCAGCACCCAGGGCTTCTCGTGAGCCCAGGACAGGGGCGGGAAGGTGCAGGTCCTTGGATCCTGCATGCCGCTGTAGAAATGGCGGATGTTGGTGTCAGTGCGTACCCAGAGTTCCGACCTAGCCCAGGACCAGGGCTATCCTAATGAGCCAGAAAGGCCTTGGCGTGAAGGAGCCCTGCCACCCAGTGGACAGCCAGCCCTCTCTGCCAAGTGGGCTCCATTGCCAAGGTGGGCTGTCCTCCCTCAGGCCTCACCTCACATTCCATGAGGTGGGGTCATGGAGGTCTGCTGGGCAGGCCAACTGGTAATTAGACGATTGTTGATCTTTTCTTGTCTAGCAGGGAAAAACCCAGATCCTAATCTGCCTCCCAGAAGCAGGACTCTTTTCTCATACCAAAGCAGTGACTCCATGGTGGCCTGAGGCCCTGGGGTCAGCCCAGAGGCGTCTATCTCCATCTTTTTCCTGCTCCACCTACAAATCGCTTCTCAGGAGCGAGGATGCGATATTAGTTTCTGAGAGCTGCTATTACAAATCACCATAAACCAGGTGGCTTAGAATTTATTATTTCACAGTCTTAGAGGCCAGAAGTCCAAAACCGAGGTGTGGGCAGGGCCTTGCTCTTGCTGCAGTTTCCAGGGGAGGGTCCCAGGCTGCCTCTTCCGGCTTCTGGGGGCTGCTGGCCTTCCTGGCCTGGTGGCCACACAACTGTAATCTCTGCCGGGTCTCCGTATGGCGCTCTCTGCGTCTCTGGGCCTTCTTGCTTCTCACAGGGACACTCATTGGGTGCGTTCATCTCAATTCTTAGCTTAGTGAGATCTGCAACACCCTTAGTCCAGGGGTTCTCAACCTTTCTAATGCCGCGACCCTGTCATACACTTCCTGTGGGTCACGCCCCACAGTTTGAGATCCACTGCCTTAGTCCAAACAAAGTCATTTCCTGAGGTTAAAGCAGACATATCTTTTGGGAGATGCTATTTCAACGCACCGCAGATGCAGAGGACACGTAAAGGCTCCCCCAAACCACTCGGTGTGAAAGGGTTTGTAATCACAACCCCTGGTTTGTCCGCTCTCCTCTCTCCAGCCAGACCCTGAAGACGGTTACTAAGTTTCTCCGGAGGGACTGTCGCAGGAGAAAAGTTAAGACCAGGGTTTTCTGGTTTGTTTTCTGATTGTTTATGCCCAGCCTCCTGGAAAATAATAGAACAAAGAAAATGGGAGCACACTGAAACAGAAATAAGTTGGATTTCTGGGCCATTTTCTTTTCAATGTTCAGTTTCTTAAGGTTCTGAGCAGAGAAAGAGCAATATGATACCAGAGAATCGCTTTTCCTCCATGCAACTGTGCACCTTGCCGGCTCTGTCATCTCATACTCCTGGGTTTTAACTGAAACAATCTGCTTGCAAATGAGGTGGCACCTGAGAAGCTTCTGATGGCATCTCCCAGACTGGGGGGCGGGGGCTGGAACCTCATTGTCTGGCCTATGGGGCTGGAGCTGGGGCTGAGGTGACAGTGAGTGACGAGGCCTGGCTGTCATCCAGGTGGATGCTTGGTCGGTCACAGAACAGCTCCACTTTGGGCCTGAGATGAAGCAGGGGTGCCCAAACGTGGTTGATCATCAGAATCACCCCGAAACTGTTACATTTTTATTTGAAAGATTCAGGTTCCCTAGCTCCCAGTCCAGATTGACCAAATCAAACCCTCTTTGCTAACTGAACTTGAGCTTTGCAGTCAGACCTGGCTCCAGATTTGGGCTCCTTCTCCAACTTCTCATCTGTGTCCACAGGGTAAGAACACCTACCCAGGTCCTTTGTGAGGACTGTAGGTCCTTTGCTGCATTCAATGGAAGCCATTTGAGTAAAACAATGATTAATTAATAAATACTAGCCGTTCACTTGAAGTTGTCTGAAGTACCTTGTTTTTATGTGGGGGAGGGGCGGAGCAATTTTTTAAAATAGGAGAAGCAGCTGACTTGTTCCTATCTGATGGGAAAGTAACTGGCATCAACATTTTCTAACTTTTTATTAAGAAGCATATGTTTTGGGTGGCACCTGTGGCTCAAAAGAGTAGGGTGCCAGCCCCATATATTGGAGGTGGTGGGTTATGCCCTGGCCAAAAACTACAAAAAACCAAACCAAACAAAACAAAACAAGAAGCATATGTTTTAAGGAGCCAGGCATGGTGACTCACACCTGAAATCCTAGCACTCTGGGAGGTCGAGGCCAGTGGAATGCCTGAGCTCACAGGTTCGAGACCAGCCTGAGCAAGAGCAAGCCCTCATCTCTAAAAATAGTCAGGCATTGTGGCAGGTGCCTGTAGTCTCAGCTACTTGGTAGGCTGAGGCAAGAGTTTGAGGTTGCTGTGGGCTATGATGCCACAGCACTCTACCCAGGGCAACAAAGTGAGATTCTGCCTCCACCAAAAAAAAAAAAAAAAAAAAAAAAAGCATATGTTTTAAGACAATAGCAGGAATGAAAGAACCTAGTCTTTCTATGCCAGCATCCGTCCAGTTAAGAACAAAATGTTGTTATTCATGGCCAGCCTCCACCTCTCTGGGAAAGGTTGGCATTTGTCTTTGCAAATACAGTTCTTTTGATAAATCCTTAGAAAGCCGTGTGCTAACAATGCAGAGACCCCCCAGAGAGCCTGACTGCCTGAGGACGAAGGTAGCATTGGCATTTAATGGGCAGGGCTAGACTCCTTCCCACCTGTCAGTGGGCCACCTGTCCCAGTCCTAGGCATGCCCTTCTCAGATTAAATGAGATAATCTGCATAGAGGATTTAGCCCAGCCCTGGAGGAGGCCCTCAGAACATGTTTGCGGCTGCTGTAAGACCATCCTCTTCTTATCCTCTGGACTCACATACCTGGGAGTACAAAGCTCTGGGTCTTGAAGCTGCCTGTGGCACTGCCCTGCTGCCTGCAGCCTCTTAGGAGGTTCTGGGAGGGCCCTCGGCTAACACATGCTAAGGGCAAAGGAGAAACAGCCTCTGCTCTGGAAGGGAGGGTTCCCAAGCTAACTTTTCTTTTTATCTGATGGGAAGGGCTGAGTTAAGAGGCAGCAGCAGGGGACAGCACAAATAAACACAGAAAATCCTCTCCAGGGCCTGCCATTGTGCTTAAGTACAATGGCAGGCCCTGGAGAGCAGTTTCATGCAGTTGAGATTGGAAAGTAAAATAAATGTGGTCCTATTATCCCTTCTTCCACAGCCCAGACTCTGGGCTCTGCAGAAGAAGAGACACTTTAGTTCAAGTTCAGGCTTCAGGTGGGGGAGGAGGGAATTTAGGGTGTAGAGGCAGGCCTGCAGGATTGGAGCTAGGAATCCCTAACGCTCTGGGCACCATTCCCCAACCATCCCCGACTTTGTCTAAAGCTGCCAAGGCCAAGTTCCCACTCTCTCCTAGCACTTTCCGTCCCACCATGGGCCACACCCAGCAGGGCTGGGCTGACAGACACACCCGGCCAAGGCTGTTTGTCCCTGCAGGGAAGGGAAGGGGGCCTCCTTCCAGCAGGGGCAGGAGGGGCTGAGCAGGACTGGCAGCTTTCCTGACCTGAGGAAATGTCCCCCAATACGCGAAGGACTGCCAGCTCAGCCTTTGCAGCTTTTGGTTACTTTGGAGTAGTACAATTGGAAAGATCTTTCTGGAACCAATGCCATTTTTCATAGGAATAAGCCTCAGCTCTTCTGCAGGGGGTATTTCCAAGCATCTGTTGAGCTGGCTAGGAAAATCCTCCTCACCCAGAAAACCCTCTGGAAGAGCTGAGCCCTAACCCAGCACCTCTGCACGCTTTCAGTTTGAGCCCTGTTCCCTGACCCCACCCCCTGCTGACCATAGTGCAGGGGCAGGGGTGAAAGCGCTGGTGGCACCTGTGCCCTTCTCTGAGTGACCCCTGTCCGCAGGCAGAGCTTGGGCTGGAGAGATGGGGTCTGAATCCCAGGCCCATTGCTCAGTAGACAGATCTCCTATAAGACAGGAGTCTCTCTGGGTCTGTTTCCTTAACTGTAAAATACAAGTGGCAACAAGGAACTGTATCAAAAGTGCAGGGCTGGGGAAATAGTAGGCCTTTATCACAGGGCAGCTACTTCATTAATAAAAGCTAATAAACTGATTACTCATTTTGTATCATGCTGATTCCCATCCTATATGAATTCTAACGATGACCCTTTGAGGTAGGTATCGTTATTTATTCTCCTTTTATAAAAAGAGGAAATTGAAGTTTAGAGAACTCAAGCAAATTGTCATTAGTTGTACAGCTAGTTATTATAGGAACTCAAACCTAGGCGGTTTGATGCTGTACCCTGCCCCGAGCTGCTATGGAAAGCTTTCGGTTATTATCACTCCTAATTAGGACATGGCGAAAGGATCGCTGCCCTAGACTGTGGATGGAGAAAGGAATGTAAGAGAGGTGGTGGGCTTGTTTAATGCCACGATCTGTATATGAGGACTAGAAGGATTGGTGAGAAAAGTTCTGTCAACAAAACAAAAATAAAATTCTCAAATGATTATTTTAAATGGTTTTAGACCCTATCCAAGCACCAGACACTCTCATTATTGAATAACAGCTATGCTGTCCTGTATCTGACCACTTGAACTTCGTTTGCCCTCAGAAACCCCTGAGGCAGCTGGAGCAGGTGTTTCTTCCTGACTTACCTACGAGGAAGGTGAGGCGCACAAAACTCACAGGGCTAAACTTCCCTGAATGGAGATCACTAGTGTTTCTCGAGCAATTACTCGGGTACCACGCTCAGCGCTCAACAGGTGCCATAATTTAGCAATAATCTTCAGATGGGGCTAAATAAGAGGCTCCAAGACACAGCTAGAGAGTGACCCACACACATTGTTCATGAGTGCACCTGGGTGGTAGTGATGACTGGACTTGGCCATTCTCACACCAAGAACCTTCTCCGCAGCACGCCCTGGGATGTGAGAGACGTACCCTTCCCCTGAGGAGGTCATAGGCAGGGGGATCCGAAGAGGGACAGAACTGGACAATCCCAGCTCTGCTGCCCACTGGCTGCATGGTCAGCCGTGTTTAATTAGCTTCTGAGCTTTTTATCTGCCGTGTACAGTTGTCATAAGGGATATGGTTTTAGGCTTTAGGTTTTAGAGACCAAAACCAGTATGTCACTCTGTGGTCCAGGCTAAAGTGCAGCTATGTCATCCCAGCACACTGTAGCCTTGAACCTTTTGGGCCCAAGCGGCCCTCCTGCCTCAGCTTCCAGAGTAGTTAGGGTTATGGGTGTGTGCCACCACATCCAGGTAAGTGTTAAATGTTTTTTAATGTTTCGTAGAGATGGGGTCTTGCCATGTTGTCCAGGTGGAGAGGGATGTGGTTAATGCAAATCTATGATGCCTGGCACTCAACACAGAGAAGATTTCACTATGGTTTAGCTGAAGAGCAGAAATACACGAAGCTGACAGTACAAGGCAACACAGGCTGGAACTGACCTGGAGGTTCAACTAGAGGCACGCAAAGTATTTACTAGGGAATGTTGGGTTGGGCCCAGTAGAAAGTGTATGAACTTGGGCTTGACTTTGATTTAGGGCAATAAAGCCCATGAGAAATTCACATGGGTAATTCTAAAGAGCCAATGGATGACTTTTTTGTTTTTGAGACAGGGTCTTGCTCTGTTGCCCTGGCTAGAGTGCAGTGGTGTCATCATAGCTCACTGCAACCTCCAACCACGGGCTTGCTGAGGCTCAAGCAATCCTCCTGCCTCAGCCTTTTGAGCATCTGGGACTACAGATGCTCACCACGGCACCTGCCTGGTTTTAAAGAATCAACTTACCCCCTTTCCCTGAGGCCAGATCTCTGCTTGCCACCTCCTAGAAAAGTTGGGCATTGTAGAGAAGAAATGCCTTTTTTTTTTTTTTTCTTTTTTTGAGACAGAGCCTCAAGCCATCACCCTGGATAGAGTGCTGTGGCATCACAGCTCAAAGCAACCTCCAATTCCTGGGCTCAAGTGAGTCTCTTGCCTCCGCCTCCCAAGTAGCTGGGACCACAGGAGCCCGCCACAACACCCAGCCATTTTTGGTTGCAGCTGTCATTGTTGTTTGGTGGGCCCCGGCTGGATTTGAAGCCGCCAGCTCAGGAGTACGAGGCTGATGCCTTAGCCCGCTGAGCCACAGGCGCCAAGCCAAGAAGAAATGCCTTTGGCAAAGCTGTGGAGTCAAGAGAGAGCCTGGAACCGGTGCTTTGGGGGAATTGGAGGGGGAGATCTGAAGGCAGACCACTGGGAGAGGGGAAGCCAGGCAGGGGGCGACCAACCGGTCTGCTGTGAAGGTCCTTAGACACCCACTAACCTAGTTGTGAGGACTAGCAACTGAGGCAGGAGTCCAGTTCCATTGAGAGGGCGGCCACAGAGCCAAGTGCCGGTGTTCAGGATAAGGACCGAAGGTGACCCCTGGCTGTGGCGATTATGGACCAGAGCAGGATGCTGGTGTGGGCAGAAGCAGAGCTAAGTCAAATGCAGACCATGAGCTGGGGCTCCTGACACCCTTCCTACATGGGGACCTAAACTGGCCACTGTCTTGAGAACAAGCTGTGTTCCCCGGGGAGGGCCCAGGTGCGGCAAGCATGAGTGCCCTCCAGACAGGCTCAAAGACGCAGAGCAGCACCAAGGCTGTGGTTACAGCAGGCCATCCTGAGTACAGCTCCTTGTACTTTCTGGCAAGTCTAAAATCTCGGCAGTGAAGACAGGTTGAAATCTAGATTCTCTTCACGTCAAGGTCAATACTGCGGGGAAGGCCGGGGATTTGAATGCTGCTTTTCTCCTGCTGCATTCTACCTTCCTACTAAAATGGTCCACACCCGTGGCAGCTCAGAAGCTCTTCTGCAAACCTCCTCGGAAGCCCAGCTTTTTGTAAACGAGACCGTCACTGTAGTCCACTATACAAGCACATGGTAACACCTCCATTAAAGTTTTTTCTCAGTAAATTCAGTCAACATGGTCTGAATTATTTATTAGACAAACAGTCCTGGAATATACTGCTATTTGTTGCATTTCATCATCCACTTTCTGAAGGCTTCATTCTGATTTTGTTTTGGTTATCGGAAGTTGGGCTGGTACTTTTAAAAAATGGGTTGGATCTTCAATGGGGACAAGGGAACAAGAATGAAGCACTTGAGGCCGCTTCTCTGAATAAAGCACACCACTTTATTCTCCATACAACAGTGGCATGGGCTACGGAGGCACAGTAAGTGCTCCTGGCAACTAGAACTAGGGCAGGTAGGGGATGGTGAGCACAGCAGGTGGAACCAGCAGGCCACCTCGTCCTCTGCACGAAGCACGGGGCACTCAGGCGCGGACACACACCCAATGTCACACACAGGGAGCACAGCACAGCTTTTCAAAGAGAATCCTTCTAAATATTGGCTTTCATATTTCCGAAAGGGGAGGGAGGGCAGGAAGAGCTGTACGCCTTCCGACGTTTAAAAAAAAAAAAATTCCATAAACCCAACTTCAAATGAAAGAGGGGAGAATGCCTCGGTGCAGAGCTGTCAGTCATTCACAGAACGTGCACACGTTTAAACATAAAACCCAAAAGGAACAGAAGTTTTGTGTACAATGGTTTCCTCCTCCAGAAGGTACAGGGACACACACAGACAGACGCGATTGGGAAGCGCCTCGCACCTCTCTGAATGTGGGCGTCTGCGGGGGGCTGTCTGCCTCCACCTCTTCTCAAGGGCTCGGGAAGTGACTCATGGCAACTTCACTCTTGGAAGAGACTCTTTCGGGAAGAATTTTATTTCAGGATCACAACCGCCACTCAATTACACTGAGCTTCAGAAAATGTTGAATTTGTTTAATGTTGCAATATACAGGTACATCCTTTAGAAAGTTTCTCTCAGCTGAAACTGATTGCCTCCCCTTTTCTTTTTGAGTTGGCTGTAAATTAAACTTGCTGAAATAAAAACATAGCAGTCCATATGCAAAGCATAGCTGTCACCATCTCCTAGGGCCTCCTGGGCAGCAAATGGAAAAATAAAGATAGTGACTTTTTTTTTCTTTAAAAACAAAATGCCAAAGTCTTTTCCTGTCTCGATGTATTTGGGCAAATTCTTTTACTGTAAATCACCACTGTCAGTTGGCATCATTATCCCAAGGCCCAAATCATCCCTTTTGCTGGACAGAAAAGTTCAACCCAGAAAACAAGCATGAAAGAGCCAGTTTTAGGTCCTGCCGACAAACACCTTGCTCATCAAAATAAAATAATTTAAAAAATCAAACAAAATCAAGGCTGGCAGAGGAGATACAGATGAATTAGCTACCAGAAATACAGAAGTGGTGATTTCATTAAAACTGAGCTTGCTTCGGAGGACACAGAAGTGTTGAGGAGACAGTTCATTTTCCTTCTACTGTTTTGCATGACAGTCAGAGAAAGGGCTGGGCAAACACACCCCCGGAGTGGTCACCTGTCCCTACAATGTGCCAGAGGACAGGAATACCAAATTTGCTTTCAATTGTTTTTAGAAAGACTTATCTAGTCAAAATGGTTAATTCTTATTTTTCAAACTTGCAAAAAAGCATGTATATTTTATATAATCGTCTGAGAAGCACTTCTTAGAAAAAGATGCTTGCTTCCAAGTGTAAAGAAATTCAGGGCAAGTTTTAGAAAGATTACCAGCTAGACTTCTCCCAGTTAGAGTTGACTGAGAGATCAGATTGGGACGGAGAGATGACAGTTGAACAAGAGAACTGCTTTAACCTCTGCCTTGGAAGAAACTCTGCTTGGAGGTGACAGAATTGAGGGGGCAGGTGAGGGCAACCAGCAGACATGACCCGATAAAGAACGACCCTCTCTTTTTTTCTTTTTAACCCATTCAGTCTAGTTCTTCTCTTTGAGGTTTCAGAAAATAGGCAGTTTGTGTTTAGTTATTGAAGAAGTCACATTAAGAACATTTCAAACTAATCCCAAACCAAAATGCAGATGCACAGGTAGGAGACGCTCTTCCTATCTCCTAATATAATAAGTCACACAGGAAGACTTCAGGATAGCCTGGATTTTTCGGGAAGAAACTTTAAGGGAAGCACTGATTTTCAGAGTCATGCCATCAGAACGCACTCAGAGTCACAAGTACGTCAAATGCTTAAAAACGTAGCCCTTTATATGTGCACCAGGGAAGACTGCCACGGGATACGACTCCTTTCCTGGGGTGAATGAGCTCCATTAATTTGAGTGTGCAAACAACTAGAATTTCCATGGGTAGAATAGGGCAGGGTTAAAGCAGAGAATATCCCTCTCCTGAACCGTGGCCTGGACATTTTAAGAAAAAGCACACTGAGCCTAGTTTAGCAAAATGGCTAGATCATCAGAGTCCATACGTCAGAGATTTGGGAATTAGAACCAAGCGCCTTGTGACCCCATCCTTCCAGCTGGGGCCTTCTGCTGGGGGGGGGGGGTGCTCTGCTGTGTGTGTTCAGCGATCCCTTCCAGAGCACAGCATGGCTCCACTTACAGACAGGAGCCACTGCTGTTTCCCAGCAGTGCATTTCTACCTGCAATAGTTTAAATTAACTAACATAATACATGATATGGAAAGAAAATTGTTTTTTCCTCTTCAAGTTGGACATAGAACGGCGTTCAAAAGATACAAGGAAGCAGGGTTGCATTAGTCGGGCAGGTTAACGGTTCAGTTCTTTAACTGTCATTGCAATCTGAGGCAGGCCCCTTCACTCTGGGTCTGTGTAACATAAGGAGGCGGCCTCTTTTTTCAGTCTAATGTTCCCATTCTAGGACAGAGCCATGTCCTCTTTATGGAGGCCAAGAGCAATTTTAGAATACTCGTGTTTCCCCAACAAACTGGTGTTTGATCTGTATGCACCTGCAGGTTAACTGAGAAACCAGCGTGAAACATGGGCAGTCCTTTATCATCTCCATAGGGGAAAAGAAAGTCTCTTCACCAGCTGAGTGCTGGGCCCCTCTTTGGCCACCACTGTTGTCCACTGGGGTAGAGTAACACTGGGAATGCAACTTCCTCCCCACTCCTGTACTCTGCCAAAGCGAAGCAGGGACTAGGACACCTGGCATTGTTAGGAGGCTGTGGGTGCAGAACAGGGCAGGACAGACGCAGAATGAAACAGGCAACTCACACGCGAAGGGGTGTGACTGCGGAGAGCAGTGTGGCCAGGCGGGAGCTGGTCCCGTCTGCTCAGGCCACCCCATCAGAGCCATTTACTATATGTGTTAGTACACACACACACACACATCTTTGTGAGAGTATTCAGCATACATTCTGAGCACAGCAGTGAGAAGGCAGGCAAACTTAGATTCCTTCAGCCCCCGAGGATACCATGTAACAATGAGCAAGCCACTCCAGAACCCCCTGGACAGAGGCAGGACACAAGTCAGAGGTCTGCAACATGGGCTCAGAAACTATGCTTGCTTTTGACCACGGATGTCAGAGAGACAGACAGCCTTGGTGACAGCAGAAATTTCTGAACTTTTGTTCGCTGTGGCAAATGGGGGAGAATTCAAATGCTTTCTTCTTTGGCTTTAAAACAGAGCTTAAATTTTAAGCAGAGCCTCGAAGGATGAGAATAAATGGGACTTGACTTTGTGCGTGTGTGTGTGTGTGTGTGTGTGTGTGTGTGGAGTTGGAGAAACTCATCTCACTCATATCAGGAATCATGGGGAAGTTTTATGCACATGTTGGTGAAACACTCGGCTCAAAATGGAAGCTGGTTTTGTAGACTGTGAGGGCTCTGGCGAGATGGCCTGGCTGCCACATGCAGCCTAGTCTTCCCTCTGTGGTCTTCAGTCTGACCCTGTCATGGGCTACATCAGCGTGTGGCTTCTAAGTTGCCAACACCCTTCCATGAAGGAGGCGGGCTTGGGGGTACAGTTTAGCATCACTCTTGATATTTTGAGCCATGTGTGTTTGTGCAAATGTCCCTTAGAAGCTGCGGCACAGTGGGACGAACTTCAAGCAGAAATTAAAAAGCCCGTGCAGACTCACAAAGCTACCCTGGTGAGTTACACACACACACACACACACACACTCTCTCTCTCTCTCTCACACATACGCATACTCCCCATGAAATCAACAGTGCTAGGCAAGAAGGGACTCTGAAAAGGCCAGAATAATTCCACTGGAGGGAATCAATTTTGGAGATGTGGAGATTTCACAGAGAAAAAGGTATCTTTCCTTAGTCTATTACTGATAAAACCTTAAAAAGCAAAACCAGTGAGGGCTTGATCTGATTCATAGGATGCTGGAGAGAGGGCAGAAGGCTCTGGGTGGAAGAACTTGCATTGGTAGGACATGGAACCTTCTTTTTTTTTGGCCAAGAGTGGTATGGCTTCTGGGCAAAATCACCAACAGCATGCAACTGGGCCAATCAGGAGACAAGGTTTGTCTTTCTTTTTTTTGTAAAAGTGGAGCCCAAGATAACTCCTGTCCTGGGTGGAGAGCAAGAATCAAGTCACTTGAAGCAGAAAGAGGGGAGGAAGGATTGCGTTTCATTCTTTTTCCTTCTCTTGAAGCAACCAAAACTAGTAATAGCTAAGCCATTGGCCAATGAGGTCCTAGCAAACAGTAGAGAACAAGGAGCTTGTAAAAAATTATTTTTGCTGACATTCGGCTCATTCAAACAGAGCTGCCTGGTTCCCGGAGGGGCTTCCACTCCTACCAGAACACAGGTAGAGCTGAGTGAGGCCAGTTGGGAAAGGTCAGTGCAAAATCGCTGCTACCATAGGTACGTCCCTCAGCCTCTTCCTTCTCAGCCACAGTGCTATATAATAAATATATTCATACTCTGGAATTACTACCACTGATTATTCCCATGCGGCATCCTAAGGGCACTTGCTGGCTTATCCATATAATCATTACTATTGTTGGACAACAGCTAAAGAGAAAAAAAAGAGGAAGAAACATAGCTCCTGTTGTGTACATAAAGTCATGTACAAGGTCACATAGGGACACCACTGCGGAGTTTGGGGACATAGCAATTTCTACCCCATTGCTTCTTGGCAAGGTTGCTGTTGGTTGGCCCAACATTCGACTCATGGGTGTTTTAACCAGACTTTCCCTTTTTGGTGTTGCTGAGGGACAGTCCTTTGCAAATCCTCCAATCAAGCTGGGGCCTCAATACCACATCCTACGCCTCACCGCCATCGTCAGTCCTCTTTCTAATTGCCATTCACGTATGGGAGTTAGAAGAGTTTCGCTTTTTTCTTCATGTCGTTGCGTCTCCAGAGAGGTAACTTGTCAAACTCTTGAATGGACATTCCAAAGATTTCCCGAAATGCTTCAGGGGCTAAGTGGCGCTAAGGAAGAGAGAAAAAGGGCAGGGGTCAGTCTTGATGGTCACGTAGGTGTCACTGAGAGTTGCTCTCCAGTTTCAAAGAGTCACTTTGAAGAGTGAGGCAGAATGGTGAGGAGACCTCCATGTCTGCCACCAGGCGGTCTTAGAACCATGCTCCTTACCTGGTGAGGCCCGCGAGGAGCCCTTCTCATCAGATAAAAGAGCTGGCCCAGGGTTAATGTTTGTATTACAGCACTGACTAGCGACACGGCACAGAACCGTGATTTACGATGTTGGAGGTGACCCCACTTCAGGTCCTTGGGATGTTGAGGAGCTGCAGGGAACGTGGACCATAGCAATGGGAAGGAAAGAGGGAGACTCCCAGAGTGGTCCCCGGGGAGTCCTGGGCTTCCTCCTGGCTCAGCAGTGGGAGGTCGGGTGGACGCTTCCTCCACCAGGGAGATTTCCCATCTGCTTTGGCTCCTGGAAAAGTTCCTGGTGAGACTGGAGCCTTTATTTTCTGTGCTAGCCTGATCTTACATGCGAAGGTACTGCCTTTTGTCATGAAAAAGGAAAGATTCTGAGACTGGCAGCCACAGTTTTTCTTGATTAAAATCATTCGGACGGAAAACTACAAAGATTAGTCTCCCATGTCCAAGGACATCTTGGGTCTGTGCGCCAAGATAACCTTTCAACAAGGGATGCGGAAATGGCCACGAAAAAAACCTGTCCAGTGTAAGCCTCTTTCTTGAGAGCCTCCCCCAGGCCCAAAGAACTCAACCTAGGCTGATGGGAAGAAAACAACCTGGGGCCATCTGGAGAGGGACAGAGGCACTCTCTCTATGTCACCAGCCATAACTACGGCAATGTCAGATTTCCAAAGATAAAGACTGAGGTCATACTTTATCGAAATGTAAATCTGAATCTTCTTCCAAATTTCTCTTAGTTCTACTCATAATAGGAGAATGAATTTTAATTTTCATGTTTTTACTGAAGAAATAAAACATTTCTTAGGGGAAGTCGTGGGGGAATGCAGTGCTTTGTGTTTCTTTTTACCTCCAGCCTGGTTCTGTCCACGTCTCTTAGGATTTTGTTGCGCCCTCTGTTGGTCACCATGAGCATTTCGTATGGAAATATCTGAGAAGGAAAGAAAACACCTCTTCTATTTTATTAACTAGCAGAATCCATATAGAATCTAGCAATCTCAAAACATAGCTTCCTCAAAATCATTATGACTACATCCAAGTGCTGGGTGTTCCTCCTACAAGACCATAAGAAGCTCCTGGCTCCTGTGTCCAGGGCACAGATTCTTAGAGATTCCCAACTCTCCACTGTTGTCTCCTGGAACACTGAGGGTTGGGCGGGCTTTGACAAATCAAAGAATACTAATGTACGATGTGTTGGTGATAGAGGTAAAAATAGCTGAAGAGAAATGAAACACAAGTAAACATGTTGTCTTTTACATGACACTGATGCATGAACCCTGATGCATTTGGGCAGGGTTCAACAATCTTGGTCCACGACTGGCTTATGAATCCATGGAGCCAAGTTGACCCAGAAGCAGTGTTCCAGCAACGGACATACTGAGACCAGTCCAGGTAATGCTCACCAGGGAGCACAAGCCTTTGAACACCTCCAGAGGGACAGGTGTTTTAGAGTTCGGGTGGCCAGCTCACCCAAGAGGTTCCTGGGAAGTAAGACTTTCAGTGCTGAAGTGGGTAAAATTCTGGAAAACTGGGATATGTTGGTCACCCTGTCTGGAGCAGTCTACAGTCGCTCCACTTGGCACTGGATGTGCCTTGGAATGCACATGGCAAGGGCCAAGGTAAAACCCAGGAAAGAGATTCTAGTCCCTCAGTGTGAACACAGAGCACATATCTATTAAAGGGCTCAAGCTGCTGACTGATGTGGCAAAAACTACGGAGTGGAAAGTGTATTAAGGCATGGCTGGCTTCAATCCACCAGCCTAGAGCAAATTTGGCCTCAACATTCTGAGAATCGTAAAAAGACAGAAAATCAAATCTTTCTAGGGCCATCCAACCCCATATAAGAGAACAAAGGAGGAGAGGTGCACGTGCCTTTGGTTCCAGCATGTTCGGCATGGACACACCTCGGTCCATTCTCATTGCAGGCATGTGGCCGTCTGGAAGTGTCTGCAACAGAAATGCTCATTGAAGGGGGGGCACAAGAATACCGCGGGGGGCAAAGGAGCACTTTGGGGGCTCCCAAACATCCCTGTTGGATCTCAAAGCCTCATCACTGTTTTATAGGTATGTCGTAGTAATTTACCACGTACTTTTCAAAATGAGATGTTTACTGAGTAACAGCAGGAATACTGCTGTTTTTGTAAGCCAGTTGGGGAAAGATGTGGGCTTAACTAGCTCCTGAATTTAGGTTCCATATATTATAGTTTATAATACATTTTAAATGGCCAAGTCTATTATTGTTATTTTCTTATTTTTAATCTTAGTTTTATGTGAACTTTCCCCCTTTTCTCCATCACAAGATGTAAGTCCTACTGAGAAAAAGAAACGCTGGGAGAATAAACTGCTCTACTCAGCTGGCTAAGACATGAGCTCCCTTTCATCTGGGAATGGGCGAGAAATGGGAAGACTAGTGTACTCACAGGTTATCACGAGCAAAACAGAACGAACTGTATATAAGCAGAGCCCTGATGCGGGCCCATTTCTACCCGAGAGGACTCTCCAAGGGAGAGCAAGGGAGTCCCCCTTCACCTGGCCTGGCTCATGCAGTGTCCCCAAGGCCATGGGGACAGCTTGACCCAGGCACCAGGCAAGCCTGCTCTTCCTAGCTATGGAGTAATGACAGACCAGTCACCAATAAGCATCTTCTCGGCAGAAACTGTTGCCTGTTGCAAGCAACCCACACTGGAAAACGGCTGTTTGGCTGGTGTGACCAACTCAAGGCAAAGTGTTCCATACCTGGTAGTCTGCAAAGGAAAGGATAAGAAAATAGCATAAGGGGAGGACCATGGAAAAACCCGGAGCCTTTCACAGAGAGACTATGTTCTATTTGGAATTCCCTAAACTCTCCCCCAATGACCCATGTTCTCTTGCCGGTCCCACGCTCTGCACATCCTGTCCCATCAGCTTCCTGAAGCCAGGAGGTGTCTGCTGCAGTTTCAGTTATCAATTCAAACATCCTTTTATCAGGAAGCTTCCCCAACAACCTGAAGGTGCCACTTGCTTCTCTCTGCATCTCCTATCACAGCATTCATCACACAGACACAGAACTTCTCTGTCACACTTTTTTCTTTTCTTATTCTTTCTTTCTTTTTGACACAGAGTGCCATTTTGTGACCCCCAGTGGAATGCCACAGCATAATAGCTCACAGCAACCTCAAACTCTTGGGCTTAAGCGATTTTCTTGCCTCAGCCTCCCTAGTAGCTGGGACGACAGGTGCCCGACACGATGCCCAGCTACTTTGTTTGTTTGTTTGTTTCTTTTTGTTTTTGTTTAGTAGGCCCAGGCTGGGTTCTAACCCACCAGCCCCGGAGCATGTGGCGGCCCCCTAACCACTGAGACTTGAGTCTCACTCTGTCACCCAGGCTAGAGTACAGTGACATGATTGTGATTCACTGCAACTTCTCTTAGATGCAAGCAATCCTCCTGCCTCAGCCTCCCAAGCAGCTAGGATTGCAGGCATGAGCCGCTACGTCCAGCTGATTTTTTTAAATAATATTTTAAATTTTTATGTAGAGATAAGGTCTCACTTTGTTGCCCAGGCTTGTCTTGAACTCCTGGCCTCAAGCGATCCTCCCACCTTGGCCTCCTAATGTGCTGGGATGACAGACTTGAGCCACTGTGCCCAGCCTCTACCACATGCGTGTGAGAGCAGGGGCATGTCTCTCTTACTGCTGTAGCTCCATCTATATAAGGGAGTACTCAACACATACTAAGAGCAGTGACTGTTTACAGACTCTCTTCTTACAGTTTTATTTCATTAGAGAGCCTTTGAAATTATTTAATAATTTCTCTGTTAGTTCCCAGACAATAGATGCGCTCCTATTTCATGTGATATGTAAGGGATGTAATATGGCATGAACACAGCCAGGACACCGCGGGGACACAGTCCCTCAGGAGCCTCAGCCTGTCAGCTGGCCTGACTGGGGGGGACTCACCTCGCACTCCCCCGCTGACATCACCATAGCTGTTATACTGAGCAAAGTCTGTAGACACGGGCTGAAAGGAGGAAGAACACATTATTAGAAACATGTCCACAGTGATCATTTGAAGTTAGATGGAAAGGGAGAAAGGACGTCCAAAACCCTAAGACTTCTTCTCCAGCTACGTTCCTGCACACTCATTATTTCTCTTTCCTACTTATTCCTCTACTGCTATGAAATCTCTTTGCCTTTCGTAGAACACCAAAGGCCACTGCCTAGCAGGCCTTTATAAAAGCGAATATATCTTGCTGTTAAATAAAAATATAGGTCTCTAGTTAGCTATATAAAGAAGGAGGGATGGTTGCAATAAACTTTCTTCTACCTTTTTACAGTAGAGATAATGGCTCAAGTCATTACTTCTTGCTTCATTGTAAAACTATTTGCTACACAATTACTTAAAACAGTCTTCTCATAAGTTTACATGGGCCACTCTTTTATCTAAAGTCAATTTCTCCTTCTCCTGATAGGAAATATTTAATTTTGCCTGTAACTCAAAGCTGTTTAACGGGAAATTAGAGATTATAATTTTTATCATATTCCAACACTAATGTCAGGAGTTGGATGTAGTCAGGTAAACCCTCAGTACAGGTTGAATACCCGTCTCCAAAATGCTTGGGATCAGAAGTGTTTTAGATTTTGGATTTTTTATTTTTACATTTTGAAACACTGGAATATACACAATGAAATAGCTTGGAGGGAATGGAGCTGAAGTCTAAACATATAAATTCATTTCTATGTCACTGACATCTTATACACATAGCCTAATGGTAATTTTATACAATATTTTAATAGTTTTGTATATGGAACCCAGTTTTTAATTTATGATCCTTTGTGGAACGCATGCATGGGGAAATCTGGGCATGTACAACCCCAGGGCGTCTTTTCCCCTTGGGATGCTGACAAGCTGTGTGTTGTGTGCTTACGTTTTGACTGTGACCTGTCACATGAGGCCAGGAGTGAACTTTTCCACTTGCGGCATCATGTTAGCTCTTAAAAAGTTTCAGAGTTTGGAGCACTTCAGGTTTTAGAGTTTTGAATGAGGGGTGGTCAACCTGTACCCCAACCAGGACTGAGGAGGAAATAAATACAGACGTGACTGAGGTGACTCTTACCCGGTGAAGCCCGTTTTTCCCATAGCCGGGAAGAGATGAGGTTTTAGATGATGGGATATGTGAAGCTGAATGAGAAACAGGGAAAAAAGTAATTGTTAGGAAACCAGAAGTTCAGTTCCTTCATGAAATTGGAAGTGTATCCTCTATCCTGTAGAATAGATGATTTAGGAAAAGAATGAATTCAAATCACATGTTCATAAAATGCCAGGACATCTGAGTGATGCAGGGAACAGGTGGGTAGTGATATTTCTGGGGGTGGGGGGAAAGCAGTACAGACAGTTCAGCAGGACTGAAGCTAGCCCCTACAACTCTGCCAGGTAACTAAGTGTACGGCCTACATTATCTCTCTGATTCCTCAAAAGATCCCCAAGAATGCTATTGTTATTTCCACTTTACAGAAGAAGAAACAGGAGCTAAGAGAAGTAACCCGCCAAAGGTCCCCCAGCTGGTAAACAGCTGAGCAAAGACTGGAATCCAGGGACACTTGGGTACAAGAGCCCATGCCTCAGTTGATACTGTAGACTGGCCTGGAAGCCAACCATATAAGTAGTGCTGGTCAGCCCCAGTTGAACTCCTGAGAGGCTTGGTTTTGGGTTCCTTGTCTGTCAGGGTCATGGAAACCATGGCTGGGCTTTTACATTAATGTATTCAAACCCAGGAGCAGACCTGGGTTTAAATTCTGGTTCTGCACCTTAACAACAGTGTATCTTTGGATATGATCTTTTTGAAATTTTCCTTTCTTGATATATGTAGATACAGTGAGATTATCTATCTCTCTCTTTCTCTCTCTCTCTCTTTGGGGGGGCAACAAGGTCTCACTATCTTGCCCAGTCTAGGCTCAAAAATCCTAGCTCAAGTGATCCCAGCCTTCTGAGTCGCTGGGAGTACAGGTATATGCCACTGTGTGCAGCTATTCTTAAATAATGGAACATAATCTCATAATTAGAAGGAACTTTTAAGATTAGTAACCCACCAAATGCAAGATCAATGCTTGGGAGGCATCCGTGAGAGGTGCCAAGGATCCGGGTTAAGAGTGTAGGCTCTGGAGTTCTAACACTTGGATTCCTAATTCCTAGTTTTACATCTATAAAATGGAGATGAAAATGCTGGTGCTGCCAAGAACAAAAAATCCATCTACTTCATTAGGCTGTACTGAAGATTAAATGAACTAATGTTTAGCAAAAGTGCTTATATGTAGTAGACATGAACTATATTCTTTAAAAGGAACCTGTGGAAGAGGAAATTATGTTCTGGTTCAAAACATGGGAGAGTAGTCTTGTGGGGTAAGAGAGGACTGGCGATGGCAAATAAAAGCAGGGGGAAATATACTGACCATTTCAGCCCAGCATATGAGTAATCTTTCCTCCTAAAATGTCAAAACAATACTGCCAGTCCTCACCTCTTGTATTGAATATATTAATGTAAAATCACAATGTTTAGTAATGTCTTGTTCATGTGCTCTGTGGGATTTCCTTTAAGACAAGTGTTCTAGAAGACAGATGGATTATAAACTTATAAACAATTATAAACTTGCATGAGGACTGGCCCCCTCATGGTTTTTGAGACCCTCAAAAGGCTCTCCCACTTCCAGAAGAACCATGAGACGCCTATAAGCTAAGTTGACCTGAAGTGGGGAAGTGGGTTTCCTATGCTCCCTTTCCTGTAGAACACATCACCATCGGTCCTGCCTCTCCTGTAACAGCCCGGTGGGCAGCTGGCTTTCAGCGTGGGGAATACAATGGCGAGTTGCTGCTCACCCGAGTGGATGGGAGAATCATAGCGACTGGCTGACAGCGATGACCTTTCCCGGCTCTCCATCTCTTCTTTCAATATCAACTGTCCCAGGCCAGAGTTAAGCTATTCACAGAAAAGAAGAAAAGGGAAAGCAAAGGCTGAAACTACTTTTTGGAACTGCAGTTTCTTTCTAGAAGATTCTACAAGAAGTTCCTGACTCTGGAGGGCCTGGATGCTTGGTGGTCCCACAGTCTGGCAGTTCCTCAAGAGGTTGGCTGGGTTTGGACCTTAAACCACTCTTGGCCTTCTCAATGTTGAAGCTTCACTTCCCTAAGCTGGGGTCCGGGTCAGAATGGGCTCCCAGTCAGGAGGACGCTTCCTTCCTTTGCCTGTCCCCAAACTGCCAGTAGGGGATCTCGGGAGGGGTGTGTGTGTGTTTCTAATGCAAGAAGGGGGATTAGGGATTGTAGCCTTTAAAAAGAAATTACACTGATTTGTTTAAAAACAAGGAAGAATCACAACACATGCTCATTGAACATATTTTGGAAAATCCAGAAGAAGAGTGACCCATAATCCACCACTCAGAGATAACATTTACATTTTGATTTATTTCCATCTAGTATCTTTCTATATACATGGAAAACTAAGATCCAACTATAAGGGCAACTTTGTACTGTTTCCTACTGTATAACTAATACCACATGTATCTCCCACATCTTTAGAGAACATCCTTTCAAGAGATTCATCAAGCCCTTCTTGGTCGGAGAGTTTATAATTGACTGTCCTTCTGGGCGGCTGCAGGCTCTTACAGAGTGAGTTCTACCCTTAGTAAATTCATTTAAAAGCATACTTTTTATATTTCTTTCAAGGGATGGGTCTGTAACACGGGAAAGTGTGAAGAGGGCCTCTTGGCAGCTGTTTCATCCCTTTTCTCCTGGTCCAGATATAAATACAAGCTTTTACTCATCCCAGGAAAAGACCTGGAGAAATGTTCAATCCCAAGAGAACTTTGGCAGAGCCTGCAGGAGGGAAGGAAGGTGTTACCTTCCTGGGTGTGCACCTCCTTGCTCTACTTGGCCCTTCAGCCTCCTTTCAACACACACCCCTGCATGCATGGGCCCCTAGTCTCGCTTTCCTTCTCACAGAAGCCCAAATGTCCGATGTCCCTCTGACCCCCAGCCTCAGTGTCACGTCTTCTGGAGCCCAGCATATGCTCTGCCTCAGGCCAGTCCCTAGAGGCCTGTCCCGTCTTGCCTACCACACTGAAAGCCCTTGAGGGCTGGGACCACCTCTTGGTTGTCTTGGTGGTCTTTATACAGCAGTTATTCAAAAAACATAGGTTCCGTGGAACTGGGATTGAAGACAGAGCTAGGAAGTTTGAAAACAAACCTTCATTAATTGCTCTTCTTGAAGCTGCCGGCGTCTCAGAAGTTCCTCATCGTCTTCCTCTCTGCCACTAGATCTGCGCCTCATGTCAGTTCCTAAGTTCACGGCAAAGACATCTACTCACATCGGCCCCTCGGAAAGGGAATCTTAATGGACTAGTCCATCTGTGTTCAACTGGTTAAGCTGGCAAGATCAGCAGACGTCTTTAACATTTTTAAGTGAACAATACAAAAGGGAAAAAAATGTCCTCCACCAATTCAGCCTACTGGTTGGTTTCTTGAGAACACAGGCCTGTTTGTGACGAGCCAGTTCAATGCGGGAGGCAGGTAAGGCATGATTTTGGCCTCCCAACAAATAGACTTCTCAAATGAACTGGGGTTGCCATTGTAACAGAGTCTAAGTCATTAACCCCTAATCAGCGCTCATTCTAGTAAGTGGGAAGGGAATCTCTGGCTATCATTTTGATGTTTCTGAGGTCCATTTTCAAACAGAGAGGAATCCAAATCTAACCACATACCAACTTTCTTGTGACAAGTTTAAAAACCTTTTAGTTTTCTTTTTTTTCTGAATATTTAGACTTTTCATAAGGCTATATTACCAAGTCTACCATTAGTAAATTCATTTACAAGCATATTTTTTATATTTCTTTTGAGACATAGGTCTCTAATATTTTCTATTTCTCAGCCTTTGAACAATGGTCACAAAAGAATTTCATACAAGTAGGTAAATAAAAAGTGTTAACACAGCTAAAAGTTATTGTGGAACAATATAATAAATCATGTACAATATTTAAGCTTCCTGAAAAGGGAGCATAGAAGAATTCCACAAGGAATAGAAAGGAGGAATTTTCTGGAATGGATGGAAGATTCAGATAATCATTGTTTTTCCTAAATTGCTTGGATTAATCTGGCCATGGGAGGAAACAGGAAAGCTTACTAATCTAACCAAAACAAACTTTAACTAATAATCTTAATTTTCATCATTCTGATTAGTGGACCAGAAATTTTCCTCATTTTGGAACCCAAGGGAGCTGTAAACTAGTCAGTGACAATAATTTCCACAACAAAAATTTAATTCTCCCTTTCCTCAAAGCTGCTCTAAAGTTCCCACTAAGCAACGTAACTGAACCAGGAACATTAAAGGCCTCAGAAACTTTCTGAAGGTCATGGACTGGCTGAGAAAAGCCAATGATGGCTTCTTAGTTAAAATTATAAATCTCAATGTGGGTTTCTTCTTTTTAGTTTATATAAAAACCCATGGACAAGTTTGCAGGAACTAGATAAATCTTATCAGCATAATGTGCTGAATACTTGTGAATAATGAACTGAGGAGGCAGATTTTTCTTCTACTATTTCTATAAATACTGATTGCTTCAAAATCTACTTATATTGCTTGTAGAAATTATTCTGAAAGTAACTTGATGAAAAATAGCACAGTGAAGAAGATTAGGAAATTTTAGAAAATTGAAGGCCTTTTAGAGTGTCAACAGAAATATGATAAGATCATCATATCTTTGTAAAGTTGACTTGATAAATTTTCAGTCTTAGCTTCTGGGTTTGCTAATATTTCTTTTTAGGCCAAGTGATTTCGCTACTGACAAAACAGTAAAGACATGGACATAATTTGAAAGCATAAGGCAAAGAATGAAACAGCTCAAATGTGGCATTTTAGCACAGAATTCATGGAAATGATAGATGATAGAACCATGAGACGCATATAGATGTAAAATCACATAAATTCACACAAGTAATATCTCAGAAGATCCACTACTCTGTTATAGCCTTTTTAGTAATGGAGACTGTGATTCCACAAGAAAAATGAGAGTACTTCAGTGTTAAGAGAATTGTAACTGCAACCCAGAAATAGTCTAAAACAAATTTAACAGAAAGAAGTCACGCTTCTGTAGACACTCTGTAAACTCACTCACTCGACTCTAATTATATGGAACAATGTTTTTGCCATGAGGTTTTGACTCAACAATGCTCAGAAGACTTGGTGATTTTGCGTAATAATGCAGAGCGTTCATGCACATCATTAGTTTTAGACCAGTTGTGGATCTCAGTGGGTTTGGTTAGAGCAAGGCTCTGGTGGATGTGTTTTTGAAATTTTTAAGCATTTTGCACACAAATTAATATCACATTAGTTTTTTCCTCTATTCTACCTCCTGGGTATGGTTTTCTTAAAGATCTTTATGGCAGGACACATGTCCTCGCTACTTCTGAGCTTCTCAGCAGTTGGTCCGTTTGACTTAGCTGCAGTAGTTGCATACCTACGCCGGCAAGTGAGGGGGGACCGGGCCAGGGGTCCGTCTCAATCTTTGGTGTCTCACTGGGGTCTGGAGCCTGGGCTGCTGGGAACTTGGAAAACTTGATGATATCTTCTGAAGACTTGCTCTGGGCTGCCAAGGCAGCTGCATCTAGGTGGGATCAGGAGTTGTTTAGCTATCAGTTTGTAAGGAAGTGGTGGTACAACCCCACCTACATGGTTTTCTTATTCTCTGGCAAAAGTTTCAATTCCAGGAAGTTCTATCTATCATCATTATCAACTTTCCCCAGTCATTCAGAGGTGACTATTGACAACTAGTTTTCATCTATATCAGAAGCAAAGCTTCATTCAACATCCGTTCCACATCTGAAAAACCTTATTTTAGAGTAGAGTGGTCTAATATTAGCTAATGTAGCTATTTAAATTTAAATAAATAAAATTAACAAAACAAAAAAAATAATAAAATTAAAATTCAGTTCCTCTCTTGCACTAGCTGTATTTCTTTCTTTTTTTTAAGAGATGAGGTCTTGGCTGGGTGTGGTGGCTCATGCCTGTAATCCTAGCACTCTTGGAGGCTGAGGCAGGTGGACTGCTTGAGCTCAGGAGTTTGAGACAAGCCTGGGCAAAAGTGAGACACCCATTGCTACTAAAAATAGAAAAACTGAGGTAAGAAGATCATTTGAGCCCAAGAGCTGGAGGTCGCTGAAAGCTATGATGCCATAGCACACTATCCAGGATGACTGCCTTGAAAAAAAAAAAAAAAAAGATGAGGTCCTGTTATGTTGCCCAGGCTAGACTCGAACTCCTGGGCTCCACTGATCCTCCCACCTCAGTCTCCTGAGTAACTGGGATTAGCGGTATGTGTCATCATGCCTGGTTCTAGTAGCTGTATTTCAAGTGCTTGGAAGTCATATGTAATTAGTGGCTACTGTACTGGATACAGTACAGATAGAAAACATTTCCATCATCACAGAAAGTTTCATCGTACAATGGTCTCCTACAGTGGTTATTTGAAATTAAAGAGCTAAGTTAAAAGCATAATGCTGTCACTTGACTATAGTTGTTAATCGTTAGAGGGTTGGCTGGCTTTGTATCTTTGGGCAAGGAGCCATAAATATAAAGGCTAGGTTCATTTTCATCCTTTTATACTATATATGAGACCTGGAGTACTAGGAGAAATGGAAATGGGAAAATCCACTTTCTGCTTGCAGGAATTTAGCATTTTGACTCACTCATTGTTTTATTCAAGGGTCTATGTACTCAAGTGAGCCATCCGATTTTAAAACAACAAAAGCCGAACTACAACAAAACAGGCTAAAGGGTCATTCCCCATTCTGGCTAATTTTGCAAAGTAGCCTGGGATGTTACCAAACATTTCAAAATGTATTTATAATGCTTTAATTAAAAAAAAAATTTCCCTGGGTTTATGTATTTTAAAATCGGGAAATAAATGTTTGAATCTTAAGCTCCAATTCCTCCATTCTTCTAGCAACCTCTTATCTCACTTTGCTTAGGACTTAAAGAGGTTGGCCCAATGATAAGGGGCCATAAGAAAGGGGGAAAGTCTTATCCAGGCATGGAACAGTGTTTCGCTGAATCTCTACCCTCAGAAGAAAAAAATTTCAGCTTGGAAAGTACTACGTATTAAAATCTCCTTCTTAAAGGTGGACAAAATGATAGCACATGGTAGACTAAGAAGTTCTGAGCTACAATTAAAAGCAAAAGGGGGTAGATTTTAGTTAAATCTATCTAGCCTTTCCCAAATGCATCAGGGCACAGACTCCAGTTTGGGGCATAACATCTCTTTCTTTGGTATGAGATATCTATTTGCAGAGTATCTTTTAGAAAGTGCTGCTCTGGCTGGGTTATTCTTTTTTTTTTGGTTGCAGCCCTCATTGTTGTTTGGCTAGCCCAGGCTGGATTCGAACCTGCCAGCTCAGGTGTACATGGCTGGCGCCTTAGCAGGTTGATCCACAGGCGCCAAGCCTGGCTGGGTTTTCTTAATTACAATAGGCTGAAGTAAAGAATGCAAAGTAAGTGTCACAAAAAGGAGCCAATTAATTCCTTCCAAATAAGTAATCTGACATTATTCAATCACCTTAAATCCTAATTGATTATCTGTGTTCAGAAAGGCAGGGCCTAATGATTTTAGTATTTCTGAAAGTCTCTAAATTGATAAATCAAACTCTGGGAATCCTGTTCTTTAATTAACAACAAAAAAAGCACAACCTCCAACAGTACTTACGCATTAGAATTGGTGAAGTCAGTAGTTAAACATTCACATGTTAATGAGTGTGGGAAGACATTAAACCATAAAAAGCAAAAACAAAACAATGTTAACAAACTTAAAAAGCAAGCACATGGTGTCAAACCTTAAAAAAAAAAAGGATAAGAAAAAAAAATCATAGCTTTAGAACCATTATGAGACATACTTTTTCTTTTATCTCCTTAGGATTTTGGCCTAAACATTTTTTTCCTTGTGCATTTTCGACTTTGTTTTTAATGTCTTTCTAATTCTTAATGTACTGGATCTTTAATGTACTGGATTCTGAAGGCAGCCTTCAAATTTCCAGGCATAATTTGTGGATCATTTTCTGAAATCACTTGAAGACCAGTTTTGGCTTTCTATTCATAAAGATTTATGGTAGACGAATACATTGGGACTTAATAGTGGTGGAGGAAAATGTGATTTACGTAAAGTAATATGATTTCCTGTGTTAAAAAATTTGTATTCCCAGAAGAGGAAAACAATTCTAAATCCATTGTCATGACTGTTAGTTTGTGGGCATTTCCGAGACAAACAGATAATCTAACTGGTTTTTACAGATGGGAAAACTGAGACTCAGAGAGATGACACCCACATATCTCCATGTCACCCCTGCCCAACTCCATGTCACCAGTCCCCTGTAAGGGACTGAGGGCCTGAACAGCCATGGTGATGTAAACTCAGTCAAATTAACTTTTCTAGGTGGCTGGTTTTAGTTAGTTTTGATTAGTCAAACTTATTAATTATAAGCTCATCAAAATTATTGTAGAGATTGGTTAAATTATTTAATGACAAACAAACAATCTTATTGGGACGTCTATGAGTTGTGTGACCAACGCTTCCCTTCCCTAGGAATGAAATGATACACGGTTTGATGGGACCAGGGAGGGGCTAGCAGCTTCCTAATCAAGTGAAGTGTTCTCCAACCAAGAAAATCAATTCACAATCTTTGCACCTCAGCAAACCAGAAAAGCATACTAAGCTGGGCAACCAGTTTGATTCTAAAAAGCGGCAGCAGGTGAGCCTTTCAGGACAGCATAGAGAAGTTCGGCTGACTTTGCTACTTAAAAGCTACGCGGAGGAAAGCGGGTTTTACCATGCTGTTTGTAGATGGGTGGTTTTCTGTAAATGTTGATCCCTTGATCTGTGGAAATGAAAAGCAAAGGTGTGTGATTATGGGAACCAGTTCAGTGATGAGAAAAACAGATCAACTGTGGGGCAAACGAAACTGAAGACTTGAACAAAAATTAGCAAAGTTAACTTCTGTATTACAAAGACTGAGTGTTATTGGAAGCAAAGACTACAGAAATGAGTGGCTTACTATAGACAAGTGATATGGAAGCCTTTGTAATACATCTTAGGCTATACAGAGATGTAATTAATTGATGAGCCATTTATTTCAAATATACACTTCACTGAAAGGTAGGATTAAAACAGGAAGAAATGCAAGCAGTGGGGGTACTCTGATGGCGGAGAAGACATAACCAGTTTGGGGAAAATCCCCAAATTGCTACTGTCTAGAAATTGAGCCCCCAGTTGATACTAGTGGCTCAATTTACTTTTCAACTAATGAGTGAAACAGTGGAAAGCAATGTTGAAAAATTAAGAGTAACTTTTTAAACATATAAATGCTTCTTAAGTGCAAGGTTAGCCTGGTATGTTGACGGGATGTTCAACAAAATCCTAATTTGCATAAGCCAAATTAAAAAAAAAAACACCCAAAAGAAAGAAAAAGAAAAGAGGCTAAAAACTACACATATATTTACACAGGATCCCATTTGATTATGCCACCATTTTACTTTAACTGCAAATACTAAGGAAATTTCAAAAGGTTTCTGCTTCCCCAGAATCTTGGGCCTATACCTTGTGTGGTATTCTTCATGAGAAAAATTCCAAAAATAGAACACTGATTACCAAAATTCAATGAAACTTCTAAAAATGGGTACTCCCAGTTCAGTGGCACAAATCTTATTGAACTTTCCTGTTTTATTAGGTAAATTTAGAAAGAAAAAGATAAAATGACTATGGGTTCCAAATATATATACCTGTAATAAGATAATAGGTCACTTATTAAACTACTTTCAGCAGCTAAAAGAAGCAAAACAAGCAACTCTTGATGGAAAAGTAATAGCTTGATCTCTGATGGCCAATACTGCTTCTATCAACTCAATTGATGCTAAACATGAAGATATTGATGGGTTCTGATTATTCTAGTTTCTGATGGCAAATTACTATTCGTTCTGTAACAGCAAATGCTTGTCGACTTCTGAGCAAAGCTTGTGGCACCAAGCCTAAATTGCAAGATATCTTCATGGGCTATGAAATAACTTGTCATTATACTACAGAAAGGCCACCAAATTTTCCACCTCTCTGGAATAAAAAAAAAAAAAGGCAATGAAAAGAATCTCCATATTGGAGACAGAAGGGAAATTTAACAATATTCTTGGGTGACACTGTGGCTCAGTCTTTAGGATGGGAAGATAAGTAGATTGTCCTTATGGCTAATTAGTCAATGACACCAACCCGTCAGAGGGACATCTGAGAAGGTACTGCAGAGAGGTAAAATTAAAATTGTAATAAAAAATGAAACAAAACAATCTACCCCCTCTCCTGTATCTTCTGTCTCCCACACTCTTCAAAAATTTTTGAGGAAACATAAACCTTCAATATTTTCCTGGCATCTCACAAACAAGACATTGGCAAGGCCCTCAAGGTCAGATCCTGCAATTTAGGGTTTGTGGACCACGTGCATCCCAACTCAGAGCATGAAAGATGAGACAGACGATTTACAAGGCTACGTTCTACACTGTGACAGGACACTGAGACACAGACCGTGTCAGCTCCTACCTGGAACATGGAAATGTTTAGGGGCCTGAGCGTAAGTTGGAGTTAGAGGGCGGCTGTCTGGCCGGTAAGGGAGAGGGGAGTTCCGGCCGCTGGACGGCTCATTGCCTCCAATAAGAATGGAGAAAACAAAATGAGAGAAGGGAGAGAAACAAAGGAAACAAAGCAAGCATAATAAAAATTCAAAACAACGACCGAAAGGAGGCTCATCGAAGAGGAGAGACAAAAGAAACAAATTCAGTTCATCCACTTGGCTTGCGAAGGTGACATCGGGTTAGTTTTGCAGAAGAGAGATGTGAGTTCAAGTGGAGCTGGGTTGCAAGCAGCTGGCGGGAGGTTCGTCCCCAAGCATGCGGTGAAGGTGGGAGCTAGCAGCAAACTGATCCCGGGCTGGGGACACCAGGAGGGATGGAAGGCTTGGGATTCGGGATCAGCTGTCAGATGGTTAAACCCCAAGCAGGTGAAGGGGTGCGCTTTGCAAACCCAAAGACAGTCACTCCCAGGCCTGAGGGCAGAGGCTGGCAATCAGAACACATGCTCTGATCCAAAGGCTAAGTCTGGGGCCCCGGGCGGTCACCCAGCCCTTCCCCTTAGGAGCATCAAGTGCCTTCACTGCAGTACGTGTTTCCAGTTTCCTCACTTTGAAATACAGGCGACAGTCAGACCCCTTTCTGCCTGGAACTTTGGGGCCAGTTATGCCTCTCCCCACTCTTCTCCTCAAAGATGAGCCTCCGCCCAGGCTAACAATTCAATGACACTTAGTGAACACCTGCTACGGCTGGGTGCGGAGCTGCCACCGAGGAACAGGGATATGAGTGAGGTACTGTCCCTGCCCTCAGGGGACTCTGTGTTTATCTGAGGAGACGGACTTCAGATAAACATATGTAATACCAAGTCCTTGCTTCTCAGAGGTATTGTAATAAAACTGTTATGAGACTCAGATGAAGGTGTCATCAGTTCTTCAGGAGAGCTGCACAGACAGAAAATGTTAGACTGAGGCATCAAAACCGAAGCTCACCAGGTGGGGAGGTGGACAGTGGAAAGGCCCCCAGTCCAGAGGCCTGGGACATCACGAGAAAGGAGGGTGTGGAAGGGTGTGGTGTGTGGGAACAGGCCCGGCCATTGTGGCTGGACAGCACAGCGTTCTTGGAGGAGGGAAGAGAGATGAACTGGAGGAGACAGCTGAGGCTTGTCGGCCAAAGCCTTAAGTGCCACCATAGCCACCAGCGCTCTGCTCTGACCAGGACGACAGGGACAAATGGGTGTTTGGGCAAAATTAGAAAATTTACTGGCCCAAATTGCCTTCCTACTCTACATTTTGGGCCAACATCTTGTCCCAGGAACACACCATAAGATGTAAGACTCCCCAAGTTTACCAAATCAGTGATGCTGATTACTTTTACCGTTGAGTTGTAAGAGTTCTTTATATATTCTGGATACAATTGTGTCCCTTACCCAAAATAGGATTTGCCAATATGTTCCCCTATTCCATAGGTTGTCTTCACTTTTTTGATGATGTCCTTTGAAGCACGAAAGTTCTTAATTTTCATAAAGTCTAATTTATTTACCTATTAATGCCAATACTTTTAAATAAACCATAGATCAGAAAATAGAACTCTACCAAATTCCATCAAGTCAAATTGTCCTAAGCTTGCTAGCAAAGTATAAAAGATGTCAACTCTTAGATTTTTAAAAATATGTTGAGTGGGGTTTTAATTTCTCTATGTTTTGGGGTAACCAGAGTACAGATCTGCACTACATGGGCAGTAAGGTACCCCAAAAATGGGATCTAGGTTTGTCAAACTGAGTCAAATTTAGATTCCAGGCTTTTGGTCATTGGTGTTCTAAAACTTTTTTTTTTTTTTTCCCCTCAAGAGTCAGTTTACCATCCAGCTCTAAATATGTTACAATGTTGACTTTTTAATTTAAGTCAGATGTTAGTTTCTAAAAATTCTGAAGCTTCACCCCAAACTACTGATCTACTAGCAAGCTAATTTAGAAAATTGTTATCTTATTGACCATCACTCTCCTAAAGAAAAGAAACTAGTTGGTGTCTAAAAAATGAGCATAAAAAACAGGTGGAATAAAGCAGAGGAAGGCAGGCTGTGGTTTGCCTCTAGAAGGAAACAGTGTTCTCAAGCTGTGGCTGAGTTAGAACTCAGCTTCATTGACCATCACCAGTGGGTCGCTGGCCAGGAATAAGCACTTAATAAATGCCTGCAACTGAATGACTAAAGCAGGCCAACTAATTAATTCCATAGCTATTTGCTGACCTAGTTTACAAGTGCCCTTGCAGGATTAACCATCTCCTTTCTCTGATCTCTTAATCAAAGGTAGCCGGTTGTCAGTATAATAAGTCTTCACTTAAAGCTGCGAGGTTCTTGGAAACTTCAACTTTAAGCAAAACGAACTACAGCAGGTCCCCCAGATAACGTCATTTTTAATAATGTTGACAAGACAAAAAATTGTTTTCATAAAATGTCATCTAGTTTAAAGTCACAGTTTCTAAGAACCTACTGATAGCATTGAGGGCACACTGTGTCCTGCACTAAGATCACAATAGTGCCCCTTTATAACTTTCCCATGAGGGTCGATCTCTGGTAACTCTAATTGTTTAGCTTAAGAAAAATTTTTTAATTGTACAGACCTTAGAAAGGATTGACAAGAGCATTCCATAATTGAAAAACCAGAATGATTCATGTGGTCTTTCCTCAAAAGAGAGGCTAACAGGTCTTAGTGTTCTTGCCTCGCTTTAAGGTGTCTTTGGAAGATCTTCCTGGGTCCCTGGAGTGCTGGCCACCTCCCTTTGTTCTTCACCTCTAACTCTGCTGTCCTTGTGAACATCAACTGCTTCAGGGAAAGTTCCCATAGCTCTTAGTTCTAATACCCAATTGGATGAGACTCCATTAAATTTGTTTTGATAATTATCAGCCAGTATTATGCACACACAAAAATATGTGCATATGCAGGACATGAAGGTTATTAGAATTAGGTATTTGTCCAAGTATTAAAATCTTACTATCAGCAAGATGATTCTCTGCTGGCCAGTGGCAGAGAAAGCCCATCACTCCTTGGATATGGCCCAAACCCCTCAGAGGCTAAGGAGTGAGTAGCTATCTGAATTCCGGAGGGGTGAATTCTGGCTGAATACTGTCACCAGTGGGGTGTGGTTTTTTATTTGGCTGTATGTCTTTAGCTATTGACCTCCCTAGTTGCTAAAAGAAAAACAAAAAAACTAGCATATTCATGTCTTTGTAAGTAAATATAACTCTATAATCATTTAGGAAAACATTTTAAAATACCACGTAAACAGAGATCCAAGAATGTACCTTTTTCTGAGATCCTGCACAAAATGATTTTTACATATCACAGTGGTTTATTGGGGAATGAGGTCTTGGACTAGGTACCAAATTCTTAGCCCTTGAAATACCAAAGGCATGATGCATTTTTGGCATTTTTAACAGAAAAAGAAAAGTTTTCAGGAAGGGGCCTCTTCTCTTTTTTAATTTACACAGGCTGTCTTTACATAATGTATCTTTCAACTCAACCTTACAGAAAATAAATGATAATGATCCTGAGAAGTTTTTTGCTTAGTTCATTATTTAGACAAAGCAATGTATGATATGTTAGGGGAGATATCATATTTGGAAAGTATTTTTATCATCATCATCATCTATCAGCCTCAAAAAAGATTTACAAATTTTTTTTTTTTTTTTTTTTTTTTGAGACAGAGCCTCAAGCTGTCACCCTGGATAGATGCTGTGGCATCACAGCTCACAGCAACCTCCAATTCCTGGGCTCAAGCAAGTCTCCTGACTCTGCCTCCCAAGTAGCTGGGACTACAGGCACCCGCCACAACGCCCGGCCATTTTTTGGTTGCAGCCGTCATTGTTGTTTGGCGGGTCCTGGGGCTGGAATCGAACCCGCCAGCTCAGGTGTACGTGCCTGGTGCCTTAGCCCGTTGAGCCACAGGCACCAAGCCAATTAGGAAAATCTTAACTGAAAATCTTGGCCAAGAACTCATGGCTCTTGCATCACAGCAATACACCAGCTCATATGGCACTGTCTATGAGGGAGTTTTTAGCCAGTAAACAAATAATTATTTTGGAACATCATCCCTACTCACCTGATCTGGCCCTCAATGACTTTTTTACCTGAAGATAAAAGCGCCAGCCACATACAACAGAGCTGGTGGGTTTGAATTCAGGTTGGGCCTGCCAAACAACAATGAAAACTACAGCCAAAAAATAGCCGGGCGTTATGGCGGGCACCGTAGTCCCAGCTACTTGGGAGGCTGAGGCAAGAGAATCACTTAAGCTCAGGAGTTGGAGGTTGCTGTGAGCCTTGATACCATGGCATTCTACCCAGGGTGACAGCTTGAAAAAAAAAAAAGGGCGGCACCTGTGGCTCAAAGGAGTAGGGCACCAGTCCCATATGCCAGAGGTGGTGGGTTCAAACCAAGCCCTGGCCAAAAACTGCAAAAATAAATAAATAAATAAAGGCAACTTGAAAGGAAGACATTTTGATCAGGACATCAAGGGTAATATGATGACACCTTTCATGGCCATTCCAGAATAAGAGTTCTAACATTGCTTTGAAGGGTGGAATAGGCACTGGCATGGTGCAACTTCCCAAAGGAAGTACTACAAAGGTGACTGTAGTGATGTTCAACAATGAGGTATGTAGCACATTCCCTAGGATCAGTTTGGAAACTTACTTGTCAGATCTCATAGGAGCTGGACATTAGCCAAGGAAGGAACACTCACTTCTGAAGGTAAAGCTAATAATCCTTGCACCCCAGGTGGGGCTAATGTTGCACAGAGAACTTGTAGCAGGATTGAAGGAGACTGACAGCTCCAAGGGTCTCTCAACTGGAGAGAAGTCCATTACTGCATAGGCACTGCCAGACTTCCCTCCACCATCCTCTGACCAATAGGCTAGGGACGACACAGAAGATGGGGCTGGGGCTGGACATCTGATCAGCAGATGGTTGGCCAATCAAGTCTATGAGGTGGCCAGTTGAGAAAATTCTTATCAAAGAGAGACAATGATAATTAACTGAAACCATTGGGTTCCTTTGGAGACTCAGAAGGGAATTGTGAGGAAAGTGCCATTAGCTGGCTGGAAGAGCAGATGCAGAGGGAATTGGAGCTGCACACAGGGCGTGTTCTGGAGCAGGTGTTCATGACCCATGCTGCTGAGAGGCCATAGGATGATCCAGTCTCCAGGCTTCCTTGGACCTTAAACCCCCTTCCTACCCATTCTTGAACATACAATATACACCGTAATGGTCATGACCACAGACTAGAGAGCTGAACCACCTGAACCCGTATGTCTGCTCTGCTACTTAGTACCATTGGTAGTTTTGGAACCAGTTAGCTGACCTCCATGTCTCAGTTCCTTTATGTACAAAACGGAGATATTAATAATAGCATCTGCCTGATAGGGTCTCTAATGCCAGTGTTCTGATTTGGAAAGAAACTCAGGCATGGAGGTCAGGTGCAACATGCTTTATTCAGCTCATGGGTGGCTGATAAGCAAGTAGGAAGTCTGCTCTTATCCAGCTCCTAGAGGCCAGGGAGCTGAGTTACACAAAAATTCTACATTCTGTGATCCACAATCTGGACATACAGAAGGTCTTGTACACCTTTATACCCAGGAGAATAGTGGCGACATGCCAAACAGCACTTACATATGCATGCCTTCGCTGTACACAGTCATGGCTATGTAAGAACACATGGTTCTTTCCCATGGGTAACAAAGTCTAGACAACTTTATCTTGTCCCATACCCACGGCCATGGGTGAGAAGCCCCAATGTCAGTGCCCACTGTGGGCACCCTGTTGCCCCAGGAATAAAAGCAGCCGGGACCTGCTCAGCGGCTAGAGCACCAGCCACATACATCGGAGCTGCTGGGTTCGAACCCAGCCCAGGCCTGACAACCAACAATGACAACAACAACAAAAATAGCTGGGTATTGTGGTGGGCACCTGTAGTCCCAGCTACTTGAGGGGATGAGGCAAGAGAATCACTTAAGCCCAAGAATATGAGGCTGCTGTGAGCTGTGACACCACAGGACTCTACTGAGGTTGACATAGTGATACTATCTCAAAAAAAAAAAAAAAAAGAAAAGAAAAGAAAGCAGCCGGGACCAGGGATTGAAGGTACAAAATGTCTACAAGAGAGGGGCTTCCCACATTCCAGGGAGAGCCCCCAGCTGAGCAACCTCTGCCACGGCCTTTTATTGAAGTATTATACAACAGGCGTGGGGGCCCACACACAAGAGCTACATGCTTAATGATCACTACGTGCTCTTTCACCCTGGGCTGGACTCCCACCCTGCTGCACCAAGAATGTCCGATGTATAACACCTGCTTGTTAACTGAGAGACCGAGCTTAACTCATTATCGCATGCATCTGTTTGAGGGCTTGCCTCTGGGCAGCCAAACGTCTCCATGCCGGCTAGGAGATTGTTCCGCTCCCAGCACCTCCCTCAAGAGCCTGTGACCACTTCTACAAGCTTGGTGCACGGTCTCCTACATCTCCCGTCTTTTCCAGCCCAAGACATTCTTGTAGGGGGTAAGGAAGAAACCCGCAGTTGTCTGTCTCATCTGTTGTCTTCATCAAGTAGCTATCCTAGCTAGGTAACAGAATAAAAAGCACAAGATAATTAACACAAGTACCTCAGTGAAGCCAATGAGGGCTTTCACAGAAGAAAAACAAGAGGTTAGTCATACTGTTGAAAGTGTTTAGAAGTCCAATTTTTGTGACAGATAGCACTCTTTTAGGCAAATTACTTCCTCCCTGCTAAAACAATACAGAAATGGTAGATCATGGCAGTACTAGTACTGATCTTACACATTTCATCACCTAACTTTTCATCTTGGGCTGAGCCGTAGGATCTTTAATCAATGACACTTCCATAGGAAGTATTAACCAATGCCCGAGGTTTTTATGTCGGTGGGGAAAGGGTAGTGTTAATGAGCTCACACTCTTTCCAAGCGAAGTCTGGAGGAGCAGTAAATAAAACTCTCTCATCTTTGCTGACACCAGTGCTATTATTGCCAGGAACAAGAAATCTGCTCTTTTACCTTGTTGTGTCACCAAATCTCTGGTTGCTGATGATAGTTTTCTGACGGAGAAGTGGAATTAGTGATGCATGCTAACCATCACAAAACTGGCTGCTTTGTTCATAACCCTGTTAGAACTCAGAGGGTACATGCTGAGCTCACCTGGGCCTAGAGAATGGGAGGTTTCCTAGTTGGTGGAACTCCATATCAATCCTTCCTCTGAGCAGCTCTTAACTGCTGTTGGGGAAAGAAGATGCTGACCCCTCCAAACTGCTTCCTGCTGAAGCTGACGTTGATATAAGGGGGTAGCTAGAGGTTCTTCAGAGGAGGTTGATTCAGGTTTCCCAGTAAGTGAAAGTAATGGTATTTTTTTTTTTTTTTTTGAGACAGAGCCTCAAGCTGTCACCCTGGAGAGAGTACCGTGGCATTACAGCTCACAGCAACCTCCAATTCCTGGGCTCAAGCGAGTCTCTTGCCTCCGCCTCCCAAGTAGCTGGGACTATAGGCGCCCAC
>CAUYON010009436.1:0-29797 GCA_963573935.1 Arctocebus calabarensis | reverse complement strand
CATAGTAGGGCTGAGTACATTGGATACTTTTTCTTCCATTCTTGAGATACTTTGCTAAGAAGAATATGTTCCAGCTCCATCCATGTAAACACAAAAGAGGTAAAGTCTCCATCTTTCTTTAAGGCTGCGTAATATTCCATAGTATACATGTACCACAATTTATTAATCCATTCCTGGATCAATGGGCACTTAGGTTTCTTCCATGACTTAGCAATTATGAATTGGGCTGCAATGAACATTCTGGTACAGATGTCTTTGTTATAATGTGATTTTTGGTCTTCTGGGTAGAGGAAGTAGAGGAATTATAGGATCAAATGGCAGGTCAATTTTTAGAACTCCAAGTACTCTCCAAACATCCTTCCAAAAGGAATGTATTAATGTGCATTCCCACCACCAGTGTAGAAGTGTTCCCTTTTCTCCATATCCACTCCAACATCTCTGGTTTTGAGATTTTGTTATGTGGGCTAATCTTACTGGAGTTAGGTGATATCTCAAAGTAGTTTTGATTTGCATTTCTCTGATGATTAAGGATGGTGAGCATTTTTTCATGTGTCTGTAGGCTGTGCGCCTGTCTTCTTTAGAGAAGTCTCTTCAAGTCTTTTGCCCATCCTGAGATGGGATAACTTGTTCTTTTCTTGCTAATACATTTGAGTTCTCTGTGTATTCTGGTTACTAAACCTTTGTTGGAGGCATAACCTGCAAATATTTTCTCCCATTCTGAGGGCTGTCTGCTTGCTAAACTTACTATGTTCTTGGCTGTACAGAAGCTTTTTAATTTGATCAGGTCCCAGTAGTGTATTTTTGATACTGCTTCAATTGCCTGGGGAGTCCTCCTCATAAAATATTCACCCAAACTGATTCCTTCAAGAGTTTTCCCAGCACTTTCTTCTACAATTTTTATAGTTTCATGTCTTAAGTTTAAGTCTTTAATCCAGTGAGAGTATATCTTAGTTAATGGTGAGATGTGCGGGTTCAGTTTCAGCCTCTTACAGGTCACTAGCCAGTTCACCCAGCACCACTTGGTACATAGAGAGTCTTTTTCCCACTGAATGTTTTTAGGTGGCTTGTCAAAGATCAAGTAACGGTAAGTAGCTGGATTCATCTCTTGGTTCTCTATTGTGTTCCAAACATCTATCTCTGTTTTTGTGCCAGTACCACGCTGTTTGATCACTATTGATTTGTAGTTGTCTCAGGTCTGGTAGAGTGATTCCTCCTGCTTTGTTTTTATTTCTGAATAATGTCTTAGCTATTCAAGGTTTTTTCTGATTCCATATAAAATGAAGTATTATTTTTTCAAAATCTTTAAAATATGACAATGGAACTTTAATAGGAATTGCATTAAAATTATATATTGCTTTGGATAGTATAGACATTTTAACAATATTGATTCTTCCCAGTCATGAGCATGGTATATTTTTCCATTTGTTAACATTTTCAGCTATTTCTTTTCTTAAAGTTTCATAGTTCTCTTTATAAAGATCTTTCATATCCTTTGTTAGGTAAACTCCCAAATATTTCATCTTCCTTGGTACTACTGTGAAAGGAATAGAGTCCTTGACTGTTTTTTCAGCTTGGCTATTGTTGGTGTATATAAAGGCTACAGATATATGGGTGTTGATTTTGCAGCCTGAGACATTGCTGTATTCCTTGATCACTTCTAAAACTTTTGTAGTAGAATCCCTGTGTTTTCCATATATAAATCATATCATCTGCGAAGAGTGAAAGTTTGATCTCTTCTGACCCTATGTGGATACCCTTGATTGCCTTTTCTTCCCTAATTGCAATGGCTAAAACTTCCATTACAATGTTGAAGAGCAAAGGAGGTAATGGGCAACCTGGTTGCCTGGTTTCTGATCTAAGTAGAAATGATTTCCATTTAACTCCATTCAATATGATATTGGCTGTGGGTTTGCTGTAGATGGTCTCTATCAGTTTAAGAAATGCCCCTTCTATACCGATTTTTTAAAGTATTACGATCATGAAGAGATGCTGGATATTGTCAAAAGCTTTTTCTGTATCAAGAAATGTCCCTTCTATACCGATTTTTTAAAGTATTACGATCATGAAGAGATGCTGGATATTGTCAAAAGCTTTTTATGTATCATTGAGAGAATCACATGGTCTTTATTTTTTAATTTGTTTATGTGCTGAATTACATTTATAGATTTACATATATTTTACCAGCCTTGAGACCCTGGGATAAAGCCCACCTTGTCATGGTGTATAATTTGTTTGATGTGTTGTTGGATTCTGTTTGTTAGGATCTTGTTGAGTATTTTCGCATCAATATTCATTAGTGATATTGGTCTATAATTTTCTTTTCTTGTTGGGTCTTTCCCTGGTTTAGGGATCAAGGTGATGTTTGCTTTATAGAATGTGTTGGGTAGTATTCCTTTTTTTCCTATATTTTGGAAGAAGATTAGTAATGTAGGTACTAGTTCTTCTTGAAAGGTTTGATAGAATTCTTACGTGAAGCCATCTGGTCCTGGGCTTTTCTTTTTAGGGAGATTTTGTATTATGGATGCTATTTCAGAACTTGATATAGGCCTGTTTAACATTTCCACTTTGTTCTGGCTAAGTCTTGTTAGGAGGTGTGCTTCCAAGTATTGGTCAATTTCCTTCAAATTTTCATATTTCTGAGAGTAAAGTTTCTTGTAATAGTCATTAAGGATTTTTTGAATTTCTGAGGGGTCTGTTGTTGTTTTGTCTTTACCATTTCTGATTGATGAAATTAGAGATTTTACTTCTTTTTTCCTGGTTAGGTTAGCCAAAAGCTTATCTATTTTATTGACCTTTTCAAAAAACAACTTTTTGATTTATTGATCTGTTGTATAATTCTTATTTTCAATTTCATTTAATTCTAATTTTGGTTATTTCTTTTCTTCTCGGTTTGAGGTTGGAATATTCTTCCTTTTCCAGTTGCTTAAGATGTCCCATTAAATTGTTAACTTCCTCTCTTTCCGTTTCCTTGAGGAAAACTTGCAGTGGTATAAATTCCCCTCTTAGGACGGCCTTTGCAGTATCCCAGAGGTTCTGATAATTCATGTCTTCATTGTCATTTTGTTCCAAAAATTTGGTAATTTCCTTCTTAATCTTGTCTATGACCCAGCTATCTTTCAGCATAAGGTTATTTAGTTTCCATGTTTTTGTATGGGTATACAGATTCCTGTTGTTATTGAGTTCAATTTCTATTTCATGATGGTCTGAGAAGATGCAAGGTCTAATATCTATTTTTGTTAATTTGCTGAGGTTAGACTTGTGACCTAGGATGTGATCAATTTTGCAGTATGTTCTCTGGGCTGATGAGAAGAATGTGTGTTCAGTTTTGTTGGGATCAAATGTTCTATAGATTTCTATTAAATCCAAATGTTGAATGGTTAAGTTTAAATCCAAAATGTCTTTGCTTAGCTTCTTTTTGGAAGATCTATCCAGCATTGTTAAAAGGGGTGTTAAAATCTCTGACTACTAAGGACCTGGAGGTAATCAAGTTGCTCATGTTTGTTAGAGTTTCTCTTATAAATTGAGGTGCATTCTTGTTGGGTGCATAAATATTTATAATTGAAATCTTATCGTATTAATTAGTACCTTTAACAAATATGAAGTGTCCATCCCTATTCTTCCTTATTTTGGTTGGTTTAAAGCCTATTGTATCTGTGAATAGGATTGCAACACCTGCTTTTTTTTTCTGCTTTCCATTTGCCTGGAGTATAGATGATCATCCCTTCACCTTGAGTCTATATTTATCTTTTAAAGTAAGATGAGAATTTTGTATGTAGCAGATATCTGGCCTGAGGTTTTGTATCCAGTCAGCCAGTCTGTGCCTCTTTAGAGGACAATTTAACCCATTCACATTAATTGAGAATATTGATAAGCCTTTTGAAAGTCTGGTGGATATTTTGAATCCTTTTGTGACTGTGGAAGTTGGAATTTGATCAAAAGTTTCTGAGTGGGTTTACTTTTGTGGTGGAGGATTACACTGGTCATTATGGAAGATAGGTCTGAGACTATCCTGGAGAGCTGGTTTAGTTATGACAAATTTCTTCAACATATGGATGTCATTAAAGTATTTAATTTCTCCATCATAAATGAAACCCAGTTTAGCTGGATACAGGATTCTGGGTTGAAAGTTCTTTTGTTTTAGGAGATTAAAAGTCAGTGACCATCCGCTTCTAGCTTGAAAGGTTTCAGCAGAGAGATCTGCAGTTATTTTAATGTTCTTCCCTTTGTAGGTAATGGTTTTCTTACGTCTGGCTGCTTTCAGAATTTTCTCCTTCATATTAACTTTAGTGAAATTGATTATCATGTGTCTGGGGGATGTCTTATTTGGGTTCTGAAAATGCTATCTGAATTTCAGAAACTCTTGGCATGTCTGGAAAGTTCTCTTTCATAATATCATGAAGAAGAGACTCTGTGTCTTGTGAAGCTACTTCATCACATTCAGGGATCACTATAAGAGGAATATTGGTTTTCTTCAAATTATCCCAGAGCTCTCTGAGAGAGTGATCTGTTTTTACCTTCCATTTCTTTTCCTCTTTGGAGGTTTGGGAGCATTCAAAAGCTTTGTCTTCAATGTCAGAAATGGTTTCTTCTGCTTGCTCCATTCTGTTCCTGAGGGATTCTACTGTATTTCTCAGATCTTTGAGGGCTGCAACTTCTTGTCTCACTGTGTCAAAATCTTTGGTCATTTTGTCTTTGAATTTGTTGAATTTTTGAGACATCTTTTGGATTACTGCTTGAAATCCTAATTACTTCTTTTCCTCCATTCTGCTGATCTTATTTGCTATCCAGATTCTGAATTCAATTTCTGACATCTCAGCCATTTGCCTATGCAAGGGATCTTGTGCTATGTCTGCAATGCCATTCCTTGGAGGAGTTGATCTATTCTGATTATTCATATTGCCAGAGTTTGTCTGTTGATTCCACCCCATGATTATTTTTCACCATTGTCTCTGGCCGTCCTCAGAGTTGGGAAGGTGTCTCTCCAATCTCTCTAAGATTAGACCTCAGTGTGATCACTCTATTGTTGCAGGAACTTTGCAGGGAGTGACCCTGTGTAGCTCCTCTGACTGCCCCAGCCAGGGATTTCAGGCCGTGGGTGCAGCTCCGGAGTGTGGCACCCCCAGATCCAGCAGCAGGGTGAGTGATAGTTCACTCGGCTCTGGGAGTACCAGGTGCCTGGTGACTTTTGGCAAAAAGAGCCCATGGCTCCAGCAGTCTCTGGCCAGGAGGAGGGCCAGGAGGAGGGCCCCATTCCCGCAGCTTCTGGAGTCCCTGGCCAGATGGGCACAGTCACTGCAGAGGCAGCGATGGTACAGGAGAGACAACATTGGTTGCATTTCTCCTGGAGTCCCTGGTCTGTGCAGGCATGCTAAGTCCTGGCAGGCATGGAGTGCAGGACCTCGCAGTTGCTGGGGATCCGTGGCCTGGTGTGGGCCTGCAGAGGCCTGGCAGTCACCGGCGGAACCCCTGGCCGAAGGTGGGCCTGCATAGGCCCATCAAATCCAGGGCACAAGGTCATGGTTGCCGGGGGATTTCCTGGCCAGGGGCATAACTGCAGAGGCCTGGCAGCGCAAGGAGTGACCCTGTGGAGTCCCTGGCAGAAGGTTGGCCTGCCAAGGCCCTGCAGGCTCTGGGCATGGGGCCACATGGTCAGCGGGTGAGTTCCTGGCCAGGGGCAAGCCTGCTGAGGCCCTGCAGGTGCCTGTCTCAGGCCTGTGCAGTTGCAGGGGAAGTCCCTGGCTTTAGGCGGACCTGCAGAGGACTGGCAATCACTGGCAGATTCCCTGGCAAAAGGCAGGCATGCAGAGGCCCGTCAAGCAGGGACGCAGGGCTGCAGGGTCACCAGGGGAGTTCCTGGCTGGGGGCGAGTCTGCAGAGCCTCTGTGCATGCCAGGCACAGGCCTGCGTGGTCACCAGGTGAGTCCCTGGCCGAGGGTGGGCCTGCAGATACCCGGGAAGCACCCCGCAGTAGATGGGGGAGTTCCTGGCCAGGGGTGGACCTGCAGAGGCCTGTCGGTCACTGGTACAGTCCCTAGCAGAAGGCAGACCTGCAGAAGCCCTGCAGGCTCAGGGTGCAGGGCTGCATGGTTGCTGAGGGAGATCCTGGCTGGAGGCGGACTTGTGGAGGCCCTGCTGGTGTGGGGTGCAGGCCCATAGGGTTGCTGGGGGAGTTCCTGGCTGGAGGTGGGCCTGCAAGGGCTGGCTGGGTTTCAGGCATGGGGCATGGGGCCACACACTCGGCAGAGGATTCTCTGGTCAGAGGGAAGGAGGCTCCTTGTGGCCCCCCCCAGAGTCTTTTGTTGTTGAGACGCTTGTTCCAGCAGACAAGGAGGGGAGGGCTCTGCTCTAGAACTTCCTCCCTCAGTCTGAGTGGGGATTAGGCTTCTTGTTCATCAGATACAGGGGGAAGGGTGTACTATAAGTTCAGAATGGTGGGGAAAACTTTAGTTCAGTTTTTCTGCCTAGCATGAGAGTGTTCACATTAGGGTCACTCTGGGAGGAGCAGATTCCACTTCCCACAGCACTCTTCCATGGGATGAGACAAGATGTCCACAGTTCACTGCTTGTCTGTAGAAAACCTGCAGGAGCAAACAAAGAGAAAAAAGAAAGGAAACAGAAAAGCAAAACACCCACAGCTTTCTTGGGGGAAGGGATGGACACTTTTCCTTTCGGATGAATTTTGTACCTGAAGCTTGCTTTCTTAGAGTCACAGCTTGCGTCAGCAGAGGTGACCTGCAGTTATCACTTTTCTCTGTCAGCTGGGCTCCCAGTCTTAATTGCGCAGTTTCTGGAGGTTATTTTTCCTTTTGGACAGGAGCTTCTTTTGGAAGTTGCTTCCAGTTGGCCAGCTTGCCCTGCCCCTGGGGCATTATTTTCATGTAGGAGAAATTTGAATGAAAATTATCAGTTTTCTCTTCAGAGCTTCAAAGAGTACTTCAGGCTAAAATATCTTAGGTCATCAGGCTATAATAGCTGATCAAATACATGCTTAGTAAGAACTTACATTATTAATTTGGTTTCTATCCCACATAAGTCAAGCTTTGAAAAGCTATAACATGGTGTAAAAAGGAAATAACTTAATAAGTTAATCACAGATGATAAAACTTGTCAGTACCAATGGAGAGTTTGTATTTGTATGAAGAGATGTTAAAATGCCCAGATCTGTAAATTGATATTATTTTTCCTTAATAAGGTAAGTCTCTTAGAGTCTCCCAGGATGAAGATGATCTTTTGCTTCCATATTTCATTGGTCAGAAATATAGTGTCAATCTTAATTATGAAAAAGGAAAGCAAGGTCTGTTCAATACTAGCTCATTCCTGAAGAAATAGGATAGTTTCAAGCAATAGCTAGCTGTAGGAAAGAATTCACAGATAATTTCAGAATGTTTTTCATGGAATGAATGATAAATAAAGGACGCAGCAATAAATCTTAACCTCCCTGAAGTGGAGGAGTATGAAAAGCTATCAATCTCTACAACTTTAGAGATCATATAAATTTCAGTGAAAAATGACTAGCTATATTTTCCCTAGATGAAACACATATTTTAAAGTTCCTAGTTATAGTTCTAATATCATTGGAAATGAAATGACTGTTCATAAAAATGTAATAAAATGGACATTAAAATATTAGTGAGAAGAGTGGCATATTTAATCCAATGCAAAAGTGTATAGCATTTATCAAAGAATGAAATAAAAAGATAAAGATTTTCAGAGGACATTTAAGTCTATCACCAACTAAAACACTGAAGTGAGCATCACATACTGGCTGACAGAAGAGTGATAAATTGATGGCTTGAGTTAATCTTTCTTACTGAAACAACTGGGGCTTCATAATCACATTATAATCTTCCTTGCCCAAGAGTAGCACCATCAGTATTACCATGACTATGGGAGAAGAATCGCAAGATGCCATTAATAATTTCATTGCTGCTAAAAATCTCTCCCATGAATACTCACTCACACAAGGGAACGATTGGCCACTAAAGAAACAACATAATTTCTTTCAAGACAGGTTAATAACATTTGCCTCTGAATGAATTAAAATAAGCACGCACAATGGTATATCATTATGGAGAAAAATAACTTCTTCCAATATTTAATTTGATGAATGGTATTAAAACCTTCCATGAAGAACTTTAATATGTATTGTACATTTTCATAGCTGTAGTTGGATTAACAATAAAAAAAATTAAAAAGTATCTTTCAGTGTTGAAGGGAAAAGGTTATTGTCAGATGCCTGAGGATACAAGTGACTTAATTTTATGGATCATGAAGATAAGACAGTCACGCATGATCAGTGAAAGAATTTTATATTAGAAAATTATAGGTGTAGGTTAAGTGCATTTAATTACTAGATATGGCTTCCCTAAAGACTTTTAATGTAAATAATATATATATTACTTTGGGATTAAATATGGTTCAGATTTTTTTTTATACAAAGAAGGAATGGAAAGAGGGAAGGTATGAAAAGACATAGTATTTGCTTGCCCATTCTGTGGAAGTTACTTTCAGAATTAATAACTCATGGAGAATAATGCATTACTTGATTCATTGGTGATATTGAATGCATCAGGTTAAGGGCACCTGTGGCTCAGCAAGTAGGATGCTAACCTCATATATCAAGGGTGGTGGGTTCAAACCTGGCCCCAGCTGAACTGCAAAAAACAAAAAAATAGCCAGGCATTGTGGCAGGTGCCTGTAGTCACAGCTACTCGGGAGGCTGAGACAAAAGAATCACCTAAGCCCAAGAGCTGGAGGTTGATGTGAGCTGTGTGATGCTATGGAACTTTACCGAGGGTGACAAAATGAGATTCTGTCTTTAAAAAAAAAAAACACAAAAATGCATCAGGTTAGCTATTTATTAAAAAAGAAAGAAATGTGTAAACTTCAACCAAACTAACAAAGTACATGAAATGTATGTCTGTGGAACTTAGAATTGTTTTAAAATCAATACCTGATTCATTTTTCTAGTTTCATGAATAGAAACATGAACAAAACTTAAAATGTACATAACTTGTATACGTGTTGGGTCCTTTCCTTGCCTCTTCAAAGGGTACAATATCTGTAATCGACACTGGAATAATAGACAGGGTAGGAATTACTTCTGTTCCACTTCTCCTTCTCTCTTTCTCAGGAAGGTGGCCTCATTTCTGGGTTCATGGCTTTTTATCAGGGACCTCTGGTTCTCCCATCACCACAAGGAGTATTAGGACATAGTCCTATGGCACATCCTGCCTGGAACCCTTCATTTCTTGGAGCCAGGAAAGGGCTAAGATTGAACAGACCTTCTTTCCTTTTCAATAATTAACATGGACTCTAAGTTTTTGACTGAAGAAATAGGATAGTTTCAAATAACAACTAGCTCTGGGAGGGAAGCTATTTTATATTCAGCTACGTGGGCTTTCCCTTTAGTCTCAGTAGACTATTCCCAATTTTAGGAGAACCTAAAAGGCATTTTCTATATTCCAGGTTTCAGGTTTAAGTGTTCTGCCTCCTACCATTAATAAGTGACCTAAGTCTTCAAGTGGCCCTGTTCAAATTGCCATACACTCCCTACTTAATGCAATAATAGAAAACTTTACTTCTACTTAAGGGACTCTTTCTATCTTTTTTCTCCCATATTCTCCCTACTCCTAAGAAAAGACAAAAGTTAGTGACAACAATTAATAGCGAGGACATAAGTATTTTGTCATTCAATGGTTCTCAAACCTGCTTATACATTGTAAGAACCTGGAGTTCATCTTAAAAATATTTGTTACTCAGCAACCCCACCCACACCCGAAGTATTTTATTTGATTGGTGTGATGGGTGGAGGAGTACCCACTACAATCCCAAAATCAGTTGCAGAAACAGACTGTAAGTATTAGTATAAATAAAAAGAATGAATAGTATATTTCTCTTATTTTGGTATAAATATTTGCATATTATGATGGCTAATTAACTGTCACTTTGTCTGGCTATGTTACAAAGAATTTGGTTAAGATTATTCTGAATGTTTCTGTGAGGGGTTTATAGGTGAGATTAACGTTTATTTATTTATTTATTTATTTATTTATTTATTTATTTATTTATTTTGAGACAGAGTCTCACTATGTCACCCTCGGTGGAGTTCCGTAGCATCACAGCTCACAGCAACCTCAAACTCTTGAGCTTAAGTGATGCCTCCAGGTTGCTGGGACTACAGGCTCACACTGCACTGCCCAGCTATTTTTTTTGTCACAGTTGTCATTGTTGTTTACCTGGCTGGGGGCTGGGTTTGCACCCACCAGCCTCACTGTATGTGGTTGGAGCCATAACTACTGTGCTATGGGCGACGACCCAAGATTAACGTTTAAATTGGTTACCGTTAAGCAAAGAAGATTGCCCTCTATCAAGTGGATAAACCTCATCCAATCAACTGAAAACCTGAAATGAACAAAAGACTCATCTTCCCTAAGCAAGAGGACATTCTGAAGTAGAAGACCTTTAGATTTGAACAGCAACATCAGCTTTTTCCTGGATTTGCAGCTGCTGGCTTACCCTATGAACATGCCAACCTCCATAATCTCCTGAGCCAGTTCTTTAAAATAAATCTCATTCTACATACGTGCATGTCCTATTAGTTCTGTTTCTCTGGAGAACCCTGACAAATACAGATTTCAGAGCCTCCCAAGTGAGAGGCTGCTGCAGCTGTTCACTGAGAATGTGGTAGTGGTTTTCAACTTGGTAATGGGTAAATACTGGAAGAGTTTTAAAGCACATGACAGGAAAAGCCAGGATTGCTGTTAAGAGACTATAGATATATGGACAAGTGAAAGTGATTATGATGTGGTCTCACATAGGAATGAAGAACATTATACTGGAAATTGGAGAAAAGATGATTCTTATTATAAAGTGGCAAGGAACTTGGCTGAATTGTATTAGTCTTTGATGGAAAGTAGAAGTTAACAGGGATGAACTTGGATGTTTAGCAAAGGAGAATTCTAAGAAATGAATTGAGGATGTGGCCAGGTTTTTATTTGCTATTGATAAGAAAATGCAATAAGAAAGAGATAAATTGAAGGATTATTAAAGAAAAAGTAACTAAACTGGTAGATTTGGAAAATTCTAAGCTTATCTACTCTGCAAAATACATGAGAAAGCACATTCTAGAGAGAACACAAGGGATGTGGCTAGAAAAACATGTGATAATGACATTATGGGTCTGACTTGTGTGTCTAAACTGACATCGTGGCAGAAGCCAGAATAGAGATTCTTTTATTTATTTATTTATATTTATTTATTATTATTATTATTTGAGATTCATTTATATCAGCAAAAGCACTGCCAGCTTAGACTAAAGGGAACAGTGATGGGACAAAATGAAGGAAGGCTATTGGACTTCTGGGATTCTACATGGCAGATAATATGGCTGTTTGCCTATAAATGTGCATTATCCTATGAGAAAAGGAAGAATGATCTCAAGGGCGTTTCAGAGATTGGAAGGTCTTCTACTCCCTGCATGGGCCTAGAGTGTACAAGTTTAGTAGATAAAATTATCTCTTTCTCTGTTTCTGCTCAGTGCCTCAGAGGTACGGTGGCACCCAGGGCCGGGGGGCAATGTTGCTCCTCCAGTAGGCCTACAAGGCAGAACACTGAGCCAAAGAGATTTATTCCTGAACTTGAAACTCAAATGGGATTAGCTTTGCCACATTTTGAATTTCTTGGGAATTGCCATTCCTTTCTTCTTTTCAATATCTCCTTCTTGGGATGTGAATGTCTATTCTGAGCTTATCCTACTATGGTATTTTGTAAGCACATAACTTGTCTGGTCTCACAGGTTCATGGCTAGAGGAATATTTGCCTCAGGATGAATCATATATTGAGTTCCACTTATACCTGAATTAGGAACTATTTAAATAAGACTTTGGACTTAGAGTTGATGCTAGAATGGGTTAAGACTTTTGGGATTGGGGAAAATATGTTTTGCATATATGAAAGGTAAGCATTTTAGGAGGCCAGAGAGTAGAATATTATAAATTGAATTCCTTCCTCTGCCAGATAAATACACTGAAGCTCTAATCCCCAATGCCACTGCATTTGGAGATAAATCATTTAAAGAGGTAATTGAAGTTAAATTAAGTCATCAGAGTGGGGCACTAATCCAATAGCACTGATGTCCTTATTAGAATAGAAGGGGACATCAGAAATATGCTTGCACGAGAAAGGATCATGTATGTTCATGGAGAGAAGGCAGCCATCTACAAGCCATTGAGTAAGACCTCAGGGGAAACCAAACCCACTGATGGTTTCAACTTATTGTTCTAGGTTTCAGAAATGTAAGAAATAAACTTCTGTTGTTTTAGCCCACTCATCTTTGGTATGGCTCTGGCAAACCAATACAAGTAGTTTGGGGCATTTTAAACAGCTTTTAATACACAATTACATTTGAAAAACTCTCAGCTTGATATGAGCAGTGATTTCCTGAAGAAGGAGGGCATTAAACTGAGATTTCCTTATACTACCAACCATTATGCTAATTTTTCCGTCTGCCAGTTTTCTTATTATATTTAGTATATTTCCTAAGAATATACTAAAAAAAAAGCACTTTCCAATCACACAAAGTGAAAATGTGTACTGTATTAATTAGTCAGGCCTTCATTCTGTTCCTGGGGCCCATGGGATCTTGTAATGAGAAAGAAATGTTGTTTTCTGACATCTCTTGGTTACTACTGGAGTAAAAGTACACTGTGACAGCCTCAATGGCCACTCTGTTTCCCACCCAGAAAAGGTCAAAGCCTCCATTAAATAATTTTAAATAGGTAATCTTCCTCTGAAGGACAATAAAGGCTTTTATAGGGCTTATTTTGTTCCAGGAACTAATTTGAGTGCCTTATTTTCATATTAATTTATTTAATACTCATTGTGATTTTGTGAGGTCAACCTATTGTTGTCTCCACTTTATGGATGAGTCTATCAAGGTCCTATACCATTAAATAACTTACTTAAGGTGAAAGGAGTGATAGAACCAGGAAGCAAACCCAGACATTCTGACTCCAAAGTGCATGCTCTTCACCGTTTGGCTGCAAAGTTTTTTAAAGCAGGAAGGAAAATTCCCATCTCATTTCTGATTTCACGTTTTAAATTTTCTTATACATTTTATGTTTGCTTTTATTTAACAAATATTTGTTGAGGACCTCCTATGTGAAATTATTATTATGAACTCTGGGGATCTAGTGGTGAACAAAAGTGTATTTCTTTCATGCAACTTTGATTCTAATGCAGAGACAAAAATAAAGAAACTAGCAAAATATATGAAGTTTTAGATGGTGAAAAGTACTTGGCACAAGGAAAAGCAAGTTCAAGAGAGAGCAAAATAATGACATGTTCAAAATTAGTACAATGTTCTAGTGTAAATAGAACTGAGTGAAAAAATTCAAATTGTAGGAGAACCTGTCAGGGCATGAATGAAATTGTGTGGATGCTAGGGCCATTGTAAAGGCTTTGTCTCTGAGTAAGAAGAGAAACAATCAAAAGACTAGAAGTTAAGGAGTGGCATAATTTGATTTATTTTTTAAACTATTTCTCAGGATTTAAAAAATAATAGACAGATGTAACATGGAATAGCAAGGGCTCAAGGAAGAAATCCAGTTTGAAATGAATTGTAATAAATACAGTGAGAGATAATAGTGCTTTGGACACGAACGATAACATCATGTGTGTCAAGAAATCAGCAAAGTGTGAATGTAGGTAAAAAACTAACTGATAAAATCTGCAAATGGATTAAATATGTAGTATAAGATAAAAGACTAAAGTATGTGTTCAGGTTTTTGACTTGGGCATCTGAAGAATGGAATTATACTTCACTAAAATGATGTCCTCACCAGAGAAACAGATTTGAGGGAAATATCATCAGGTCAGTTCAGGACACATTCACTTGAAATATAACTTAGTCATTTAAGCAGAGTGGTCAGGTAGGCAGTTGGAAACCTGAGTCTAGAATTCAGAAGAAAGCTTTGGTCCTCTGGTTTTCAGATCTACGACTGAGAGACCTGAGTACATAGTTGGTATAATAGCATATAATGTATATATGATTTTCTATATCTATTCACTTTTAGAATAAGATTTAGAATAAGGAATTGGCTTGCACAGTTATTGAGACTGAGATGTCCCACAATCTGTCCTTTACAAGCTAAAGACCCAGGAAAGCCAGGTGCAAATTGCAGTCTGCATCTGAAGACATGAGAAACAGGAGTGCCAAAGCTGTAAATACCAGTCCAAGGGCAGGAGAAGACTGATGTCTCAGAGCTAGCAGTCAGACAGAGAGAGAGAATTAGTCTCCTTCCACCTGTTAGTTTTACTCATGCCGTCAGTGTGGTAGATGGTGACTACCTACACTGGGGAGGGAAATCTGCTTTACATGGTCCACTAACTCCAGTGCTAATCCCTTCTAGAAATACCCATGCAGACAAATCCAGACACAATGTTAAACTGATCACCCTGTGACCATGTGAAGTTGACACATTAAAATAATCATCAGAGTTGGTTTTTAAAGCCAGGGCCTAGATGAAATCACTTAGAGTAGTGAGTCTCGAAATGTAGAGCCAAGACCAGCAGCATCAGCATCACTAAGGAACCTGTTATAAAGGCAAGTTCTTGGCCATTGTAACAAGATTTTTACTGTATTGTGCCAGGTGAAATGTGCTCCCACATATAATACACACCCGTGTGTTTGGCCCAAACTTTCAGGAAAATGCTCCTTGAGAAAGTGGCAGTCTCTCTGCAAGAAGAGGTGCATCTAAGGAGGGCTAACACTCTTCTGATCACACCAACATCTTGCAGACCCTGCTCTGTGAAGGCTGCCGCTTCCCTGTTTTCCATGAGTCCTTCCCTCCCCGCCATGTTGAGTGCTCTGGCTGAGATGGCCTTATGTGTGTCAGTGAGGAGGGAGCTTCTGATCTCCCTGTGGCCGGCCAGCTGGGTCCTTGGGGCCTGCACAGGGCTCCTGGTCCATTGGGCATAGCTAGGCCTCAGGCGTTGGCCCTCTCCTCATGTGGTCACTACCTCCTTTTCTGATCATGGCACTGGCAGACTGCTCCTGCCAGATCCCTGATCCTCTGAGTAGGACCCTCATGTGCCCAGCAGGCCCAGCTGGGAGGGCATGGTGGCTTTCTGGGCTCCTCCCTGCCTGAGCTATACTATCCATGTATAATGCAAATCCTTATTTTTCCTTCAGAAATTCCAGCAAAAAGTGTGCTTTATGTGTGGCAGAATATGGTAAATTAGAAATTGCCAAGGTGGATTTTAGCACTACACTTCTGCATGTTTTCCAGGTAACACCAAATGCTATAGCTAAAGTTTGAGAACCACTATATTACTCTTTTTAGGCTGCCATAACGAAGTGTCACAGACCTGATGACTTAAACAGTAGATATTCGTTTTCTCACAGTTCATGTCTGAGACACATGGGGGTCCAATCTCAGAGGATAGGGGAGCTGGTGGGAGCAGTCTGCCCAGTGCCATGATCAGAAGAGGAGGTGGTGACCACTTGAGGAGAGGGCTGACGCCTGAGTCCTACACGTCTGAGATCATGGTGCCAGCACATTTGGTTTCAGGGGAAGCCTCTCTTTCTGGTTGGTAGGTGACCACATTCTTGTTATATCTTCACATGGCCTTTTCTTAGTATGCAGAGAGAGAGGAGAAGAGAGAGAGTGCACGTATTCTCTAATGTCTCCTTCTCATCTTATAAAGGCACGAGTCCTAAATATTAAAACCCCTCCCTCCGACCTCATTAAACTCTACTCACCTCCTCAAAGCCTACCCATCTTCACATATCAGGACATTAGGGTTTAGGGACTCATCATTTGGGGGGGAGTTGGGGCAGGGAAAATTGCCATTATTCCATAATAACCATGACCTAGAGAATGAACATAGAAAGAGAAGAATTCCCAAATTGAGCCTTGGGACACTCAATATATAGATGTCAACAAAGCACAGAGGAGTATACAAACTTACTGAGAAGTATTAGCTGGTGAGAGATTGGGAAAACTAAAATAGTCTGAATCCTAGAACGTTAATAAAAGACAAAGTGTAACAAGGAGGAAGGAGTAGTTGTCAGAGAAAAATGGAACTGACAGATCTAGTAAGGGGAGAATTGAAAATTGACCATTTGATTCTGCTATGCAGGTTCATTGTTAGTCTTGACACAAGTTATTTAATTGGATAGTAGAGGTCAATGCCTAAATGGGATGGGTTAGAAATAAATGGGAAGATAAGAATTGTAGATATAAAGTATGGATAATGTTGTCAAGAAGCTTTTTAGTAAATAGGAAAAAAGAAATAGGATGATAGATGAAGGGAAATATAGGATTATTAATGTTATTTTTGAGAGAAATTACACAATGTTTGTTTTCTTATAGAAACACTTCTGGTTCTCCTCCCCATCTTCCCTTCCATCACTCTCCCTGGTCTCTGTTCTCTGCTCTCTTTCTTCATCTCTTCCCCTCACTCTCTTTTCTCTCTGTCTCATATAAAATAAACTTATATTATTTTATCCTGAAAAAGGAAGCAATTCTGGAAAGACAGTAAACAAAATATTTCAGATGAGATAGGAGAAAATTTCTGGAAGGATATTCCTGTACAGATGAGCAGCAAGAATGTGGCCATCTACAAACTAGAATGAGAGCTTGCCCCTGAAAGCAAACCAACCATGCTGGGGATTAATGCACAACTTCAGTATTGACCTTCATAATACAGGCAACATAGTGGGACAGAAGGTATTGATTTTCAATAGAGTAATTAGACTTTCATGAGGTAATTAAAGGTTGTCTTTTTTTGTGCTGTGATTGCTAACTATCCCTTGGTCCTTTAAATACTCCAAGTGATTAGATTATGTCTCTAAAAACTTGAAGATGTTTTGTGCCATTCAATGCTGAATTCATCTTTGTTCCAAGTTGCTTGTACTTCTAAAAACAAAATGTTATCTGAATACTGCAAATGGAAACAACCTACATGCCAAAGGGAAATGTAATTTGTGTGCAGAAGAAAAATGATAAACTAGAAAAACAGTGATTTAATGAATCAAAAGTGGGTTGGTAATTCAGTCCAACAGAATTGTAAATTCTATTGGGAGTTTTCTTCACTGGAGTTGTGTGGACTCAACTGTTGAATTAATTCCTTTAATTTAGTTTCTTAACAGGAAGAATTAAATGTTACTGTTAAGCTTTGTCTTCCTTCAGAGCACTAATGAGAAAAAAAAAATGCTCATTCAAAGAGAACAAGAGAAGCAAGTCTCTTTAAGAAAACAATGTTCTATTTCAGAACATTTCTCAGATTTCATTTTTAATGCTTTATAGGTGCTTTAACATGCATCAGAGAAGACGACACATTGCAAAATAAGATCATTCGTAATATATCCATTTCCTTTTAGTGCCACGCCTTTACACATGCTGCCCAGTGGCTGCTGTTAGGTATCAGAGGACAGAAACTGAGCTCTCCTTTCCCCATGTCAGTCTTCCTCTTTTGTTTAAGTGCGTCCACATTCAAATCTATAGATATAGGACTGTTATTTTCCCCAGGAGCCTTCACAGAAGGGCCCAGAACACCAATCAGTCAGCTTGTTCTTTGTACTAAACATCATGATCCTCCTTTAAGGGAGAAAATGTGGAACATGTATAGCACAGGGGGAGACAAAGAGAGAGCGAGAGAGCACGTACCTGCACGTGTGAGAGACCACAGGCCTTTGGGGTAAAAGAAGGAGATGATAGAGTGTCGGATGCTTGTATAGGGGGCCCCTTACTTAGGGTGGTTTGACTTACTATTTTTTAGTTTTAGGAAGGTGTGAAAGTCTGCACATCAAATTTTGAATTTTGGTCTTTTCTTGGACTAGCAATATGCAGTGTGATGCTGCCTCAGGATGCTGGGCAGTAGCAGAGAGCCACACATCCCTGTCAGCCCTGAGACCACAGAGGTGAAAACCTTGCACTCTACAGGGTACTGTATTCAAAAAATTACATGAGATATTGAGCACTTTATTCTAACCTAAGCTTTATGTTGGATGATTTTTGCCCAGTTGCAAGCTAATGTAAGTGTTCTAAACACATTTAAAATAGGGTAGGCTAAATTCTGGTAGATCAAGGGGGTTAAGTGCATTTTTAACTAATGATATTTTTTACTAAAAATGGGGTTTATCTGGATGTGACCACATTGTAAGTTAAGAAGCCTCTGTAAATATTTCTAAGAAAAGACCCGAGAGACCCAGGATCTGACTAACTGTGCTCAGTTCCAGGGGAGGACATCAAGCTGCAGTCTGAGATTGACTTTTGGAGAAATGGCCTTCAGGAACTTCCCTGCCTCCCTGGACATAGAAATAGTGACATGGTTAGGCAGACAGTACCTGAGAATCCTCCCAAACTGCCTGTGTCCTCAAAGCATTGACGAAGAACATCACTTTTTCTGAGGTTATGGGGATTCATCAGACCTTAGATCACCTAATAATCCTCTTACGGTTACAGTAAGAGGAAGCTGTGGCCAAAAGCAGCGCGGAGCTTTCTGATAGGAAACAGGTAACTCAGTTCCAGAGGCAAAAGGCACAGAATAGTGTGCATCTCTCTGAAACTAGCAAGAAGATGCACTAACCAAGTAACAAGAATCTTTTGATGCCAAAACTGTACATAAGAAGCCTCACCCCACTGCAAACCTAGATTATACCACCGGAGGGAGAAGAAGCAAGGAAAAAAAAACTGGTTATGCTGAGGTGAGAATCGAAATGACAATGTCAGCTTGGAAATACTGCCTTTAGGTAGATAAGGGCTCAAGATTAAATTCAGTTATTGAAAAATAAAAAAATATGTATATTGTAAAATACACACTGTAAACTCATACCCTTTTTATGCACAGTCTATCACACAGCCATTACAATACTTTAAATTATTATGAGAGCAAAATTCTTTAGAAATGATCATAAAACTAGTTTTGAAATTTTAAGTCTTAGTCATATTTACATGTAATGTGATGTTAGATGAAAATTTTCCTTTGACTAAGAATTTTGTTTAAGTACTTGTCTATCATAAAGAAAGGTATAAACTTGCTAAAAGACAGCAAAATCCTTCCAGAAATGAGAACCTTCCATGGACTAAAAATAGGACCAGGAATGGAAAAGTACAGTTTGAAGGAACGTTAGAAGTAGAGAGTGCATTGCTTAATTTCCTTTTTCCCTGTTAACAGAGACTGATACCTTTTATTTTTATTGTTATTTATTTTTTTTGAGACTGATACCTTTTAATGAGAAAAGTAAAACTGCCAGAGTACACAGCTTAGGAACAGCTTATTCAACAACAAACTAGTTATATCCATCAATAGTACATTTGTCACCTGCAAAAATAAATTAGAGCTTTAAGTCCATGAACTCAAAATATTCATTCCATTCAGGAAATCATGTGAAGTTTCTTTGACTTACTTATGGTGTGAAGAGGACATTTGGGGAGTGACTGAGGTCATTGAAAATTTTCCGACTTCATGTAATCTATTTGCCAAAACTTTGGATGGAAAATAAAAAAGGTAAGTCACATTTTCATTTGTTTTATCTGTTTAATTCATTTGTACTTTCTCAAAATTCTCAAATTTTCTAGCAATTCTGTGCCTATACAAGCACTTGAGAGATTCCTTACCTCTTAATATTTCCAAAGCGGCTGTTTGGAGTGGGCTTAGAGTATATTTTTCTGGATCATCTTTTCTTTCAATGTCTTGCTTCAGTTGGCTCAGCACTTTTCTTCTCCTAATACAATTTTTTTTTTTTTTTTGCAGTTTTTGGCTGGGGCTGGGTTTGAACCCACCACCTCCAGCATATGGGGCTGGTGCCCTACTCCTTTGAGCCACAGGAGCCACCCCTAATACAATTCTTTTTATTGTACCAAACTATTACTGAAGTTTTGGAAATAGCAAAGTATAGGCACTACCTTAACATTATAGTAGACCCTTGGAAGTTGACCAACCAAGAGACTGTAGCAAACTGGTCAACATATGGAGATGGTCATCATAAGGAACAAAGTCTACTGTACTGATATGTGAATGTGGTACATGTCTGGTCTGTGAACATTAGGTTAACTTAAGGAGGCAATCAGTGTAGAAAGGTGGCCAATTGTGGAGGCTCTACTACACTAGACATTTTCTTAAAAACCAGTATCTATTTATTTCTCACCATGGTCTTAGTCCTCAGAGCTCTACCTGCTTTCTTCTTCCTTACTCTGCACTATCTTTTTGAGATCCCTCTTCATATTTTCTTTCTTTATTTCTTTCTTGTTTTTTTTTTTTTTTTTGTAGTTTTTGGCCAAGGCCAAGTTTCAACCCTCCACCTCCTATTCCTTTAAGCCACAGGTGCCGCCCTCTTCCTATCTTCTTATTCTGAATTCTGTCTCTATCTCTAATTCACTATCTGGACATGGGCTATGTCTAAAATAATTTTTATATTTTTATTTGGATATATGATATTATATAAACATAGCAGTAATGTATTAATCTGTCCAAAAGAATAGAGCTCAAAAACATTGATGATTTAGCTTATGTAATTTCAGATACTTTAAATTTACATATGTATATTATAACTCACCACCCTATACAACTTTACCAAATCTGCCATTTAACAATTCCCAGGAAAATGTAGCCTACTACGCAATTAGTTTGAAATGATTATTTCATTTTCCCCCAGTGTTTAAAATGTGTGCAATCTGGAGGTCATTTTATTCCTCTGCCTTAAATCATTTCCATCTTCAAGCTGTTTCCAAGGGTTAAATTGTGAAGCATAAATTTCTAATACAATCTTTTTATATCTGCTGTGAATTATACTAACTTAGCAAGCTCTGTAACCTTCCATATATGCGTGTATATACAAAAAAAGGTCTCCAAAGCTCAAAAGAATGCTGTGTCTCTCAAGAGTGAATTTCCAAATATTACCAAAAAGCAACAGAAATACTTCTTCTGTTCTCAAAGTCCTATTTGCATGCAGTAAGCTTTTCTGCAGTGGATAATATTGAAAATGCAAATCAATCATGGCTAGAATACTTGGAAAAAGATTTAAGGATATGCTTGTCCAAAATTTGACCTTGCAAAGAAGATATTCTGAAAAAAAGTCAAACTCAGATATCTTATTAAATGTTAAATTATAATAAACAGGAAAAAAAAGAAGGCTGTGTTTTGGGGCACTGGTTCTTCTAGTGATTACAAATCACAATATCCCACATGTTTAGTATAGTACTAATATTATTTTGTTTTCTAACTTTCCTTCTGGAGATTGGATCTTCTCTAAATACGCCATAACTTTTATTTTTAATAAAGCAAATATTATGTCTCTTTATAACTTCCTAAGTGTAAAACCAAGAGCATGATATGTACTCAGAAATTATTTTAAAGAAATTTCCTTGAATATTTTCATAGTGTGAAAGAATATCCCCAGGAATTAAAAGGTTAAACACCAGCTACTAATAAGAATAATTATAAAAATACATTTTTGCTTGGGGAAGATACTTCTTTGCTTTCTTTTAGAGGTATAATTTATACAGAGTGAGGTGCACTGACCTTAAATTTAGTAAGCTTGACAAATGTATAAAGTCATGTAACCCATGTCCCTGCTCCTATGAAGTTATATACATGTTTACTCATTCCCAGTAATTCCCTTATGCACCCCTCATTTCCCCACCAGAGGTAACTACTATTCTTATTTTAATCACTATAGATTAGTTTTGAGTGTTTGAGAACTTGATAAGCACAGAATTCTATGGTATGTATTTTGTTTGACTTTTCCTATCAAAACGTGTCTTAAGATTCATCCTGTTGTCAACAATAATTTGTTTCACATTGTTGCTGAGACGTATTCTATTACATGAATATCCTAAAATTTGCTTATTCATTCTCCTATTAATATTCATCTGGGCTTTGCCATTTGGGGCTTTTAAGAATAAAGTTGACATGGAGACTTTTGTACAAGTCATTTTGGGATCTAGTTACCTTTATTTATCTAGATAACCTAAATACCCTGGATGTACCTAGAAAGCAATTGCTGTATCATAGCATAAATATAATTTTAACTTTATAAGAAACCACTCAATAGCTTATAAAATGGTCCATTTTGCATTCCCAAAGCAATGTGCAAGATTTAAGTTTCTCAGCATCTTTGCTAACATTTACTGTTGCCAGCCCTTTTCGCTCAGCCATTCTTGTGTGTGTGTGTGTATGGAATCTTAATCTGCCCTTTCCTAGCAACGAATGCCAGATATTTTCATGTGTTTATTGCTCATTTTTACATGTTTTCATCTCATATATTTATGGCTATTTAGATAATTCCCTTTTATAAAGTATATTTAAGTCTTTTGCCATTTTTCTGTTCATTTGAGTTTCTTTTTACAACTGACTTCTATGGAGTTTTGTACTTTGTGGAGACAAGTCTTTCTTTGGATAGATGGTATGAAACATTTTGTCACCCTCTTTGGTTTGCCCTTTCACTCTCTTAACATGTGTTTGATAAAGAGCTTTTTAATTTTATGTATTTAAATTTATCATCCTATTCTCTTTGTCACTTGATTTGTGGTAAGGTGTTGGAGAATTATAGAAAGGAAAGGAATAGTCTACGGCTATATCACCCTGAACACGCCTGATCTCATCAGAAAGGAAAGGAATAATTTATGTTATTTAAATTTATCATCCTAGTCTCTTTGATAATTGATGTTTTTTGTCTGTCCTTCAATAAATTATTGCTTATGGTCATGAGAGCTGTTTCTGTTTTACTTTAAAAGATTTTTGTAAGTTTCACCTGTACCATTCTATGATGCACCATAGGTGTGGACACACCAGTTACTAAATGTAGAATATAAATGTCTAAACACAATAACTAAGAAAATGCCATGAAAGCTATGTTAACCAGTTCAATGAAAATATTTCAAATTGTATATAAAACCAGCACATTGTACCTCCTGATTGCATTAATGTACACAGCTATGATTTAATAAAAAAAAGTTTTTTGTTTTTATTCTTCCCTGAGACTTGTAATCTATCTGAAATCCCCTATTTAACTATTTGGTATAGGCTGATGTAGAAGCCAAGATTAATTGTTTTCCATATGGATATCCAATTGTCTGAGCAACATTTATTGAAAAATTATTCCTTTCCTTTCTGATGAGATCGGGCGTGTTCAGGGTGATACAGTCATAGACTATTTCTTTCCTTTCTATAATTCTCCAACACCTTACCACAAATCAAGTGACAATACATGTGTGGTTCTATTAATGGGCTCTTATTTTTGTCCTTTGATCATTTTGTCCATCTAGTTGGTTGAACTTCTTTAATCACTAGAGATTTATAATAACTCTTGTTACCTGATGGTTTGAATTCTTCTTACACTGTGTTCTTTTTCAAATTTCTTTGAATTTCTTACCTTTTACATTCCTTTATGAATTTTCAGAATCATCCTCTTAGTTTTTAAAAAGCAAAAACCAAGTAAAAACCTATTAGGACCCTCATTTAAAACACAGTGAAACTGAGATTTGGAGAAAACTGACATCATTTCAGTCATGATTTTCCAATCTAGAAATGGAAGCAGGTAACAATAATATAATATAACAACAATCCCCAATTCAATGGTTTAAACTAGCTCAACAGTCATTTTTTCCACAGATCTGCTGGTTTGTTAGGAGGCTATAGCAACAGGTATGGCTCAACACCTTGAGAAGGCCACATGTCTCACTCTCCGTGGGTAAGTAGGTAATCAGATAGGTTCTTCTCAAGGCAGTGACAAATGCACAATTGGGTTTCAAGCTGCCACTTGAAATCCATCTACGCGTGCCATATTGAACACAATAATGTCATTTGGCTAAATGGAGAGGGAAATTATCTCCACTTTTGGTGGGTGTACTGTAAAATACACAGTAAAGTGCTCGAGATCAAGGTAGGGTGAATACTTGGCCTAATTGAGAAAATGCATCCTTCTAGACAATGCTGAGAAACCTGTTTTTACTGTTGTCATAGCTACAAAAATTGTGTCAAAGCTGAGTTTCAGGTTGCCAGCCCCATTCACACTGAAGTCACCCCTCTACTAGATTTTGAAATCTCTTTTTGATAACAAGACAGTTGGTAGAGGAGGATCTAAAAGTCATTAGGATGCCTTTTATTTTATGTGCATTTTAGCAAAGTTGAGGTAGTTAGATAGAAGGCCTTCAGTAATTTTGTGAAATAGATAGATGTTAATCACTAAATGAATTGAAATTTAGTGCTAAATACTATTTGTGCTGAACATTATTTATTATAAAAATGTTATTTTGATAATATTCAATATGCATTTGGGAGAAATGTATCCATTATATCATTATTATAGCCCAGCAGATGTGTGTATACTATCATTATGCAGAGCTATAATGATAGTGAACATTTTATATTTTGTAATATTTATTTACCATTCTGCTTTATAGATTCTTAAACTATTTTAATGTTGATATTGTATTCTATTGATTATCTACATTGACTAAATATGATTTAGTTAATCATTCTCCAGGTTTTAATTTTTTTAATTGTATGCAGTTTTATTTGTAAATTCAATACTAGTTCATTAATATAGAATGCTGATATTCTATGTAAGTGAACTTTTGCAAATACCTTAGGCATACAAACTATAGTGTCTACATGTTTTTATATTTCATTTGTGTTGAATAAAAATATGTTTTGTTTTTTGATGTATTCTCAGAATGAGGATACTGAACACATTTCCTTGCTGATTTCATGTGACAATTTAAGCAGCCATAGATTGCTTTATGTAGATTAGCAATTCTATACTGCTTTTTAATTTTTATCTTTCTTCTGCCTTTGTCAGGTTACCAGTCGTCACTTTTCATGTAATTATTATTAATTGTATCCAGGGCTACTTGTTTCCCCTTCTCTTTGCTAGTATGAATAATTCACTTTAGGCTGAAGGAATAGATAGAACATTTTATTACACATGTACCTTAGTACGGTAATGACTGAGGGCAGCTTAAGAAGTAAATATCACAAGATATTTGTCACTTTTTCAGACCACATTTTAATTCTCACATTCAAAGATTGCTCTTTAAAATATCCAAGGATATTAGTTTTAATTATTGATGGACATTTTTAAAATAGTCTGTTTTAAATTTGCAAAGTTCCTTGACTTTGGTTGACCTTTAATAGTCATTATACATCTATCTGTAGTGTGCACAGCTAAACTGTAAAGTTTCTACTATTCGTGCAATGTCTTTATAGGAAAATTACCCCAATAACTATTTCTTTGACGGGGCTCTTGGTGCTGTGGGTATGAAAAACATAATTATTACTTACACATGGTCATGGGCCATGAAATTCTAAAGAAAATCTATAGTATGCTGTGATTGTAAAACACCCTTCAATTGACTCCAGCCCACATCTGATGGATTTTCCTCTCTTCTTGCCCTGACAATTCCACAAGTAAGATAACAACAACATAAATTATTTCACCACATGGAGTTACCAACTTGATAATACCTTGGCATTAACAATGTAGAAGATATACAATCTTCAAATCTATTTAATTTAATAAAAATCTGGGTTTTAAAACATGCTTGCTATAATATAAATAAGCCAGTATCTGGTAAAAACATCAGAAACAATTATGTTTCTTTTTTCCTAAATTCGGTCAGTTATTTCATGTAGTATCTTTAGCTTACTATTAAGCCAAATAGTAAATTGAGGTTTTCACATTTAGACAATGAGAATGATTCATTTATGAAACATGATACTTTATATTTCTTTGAACTTGATAATATTTTTGAATAACTACATAGAATGTTCCAAAAGTTTTGCAAATAAAAAATGTAGAAAGAAAATGTCTGAGTATGAAACCGTGAATACAATACCATCTCTTTGGCACAGAAAAGTTATTATTCCAGCTGTAGCTTTGTAAGTTCTTCCATTAAATCAGGGCTTCTGAGTGGAAGACTGGGGCTGGACGGGGAGAGAGGAAGTCAGGTGGCTTTCTCAGATGACCCAAAGTGCTGACCACTTTAACTTAGCTTCTTTCTATTTGGATTCCTCTCATATGACGGAAACTGGAGAATCAAATAAAATATAGCAAAGACTAGACATATTAATTAGCTCTGACCCTAAATTAGGAATTTAGGAAACTGTGCCCATTTTCAGCAGCTCCTCTTTGCTCTCTGGATGCCCTGGTCTCCATCAAAACATCCAGGAAAATCCTCAGACTGATGATATTGTATTTATATTTTTACTGCTGCTCCCACTCTCTGTGGACACTTCTTTTTTTTTTTTTTTTTTTTTGAAAGTTCTGTATTTTATTAACTAAGAAAAAATGAAACAGATGTAATTGAAGGAAACAGATTTGAAAAAAAATATGGAACGCTTCACGATTTTGCGTGTCATCCTTGCGCAGGGGCCATGCTAATCTTCTCTGTATCGTTCCAATTTTAGTATATGTGCTGCCGAAGCGAGCACTTCTTAGCTCAACCTTTCCTTTATTCTCTTCTTTACTCTTAATTTACTCATAGCCCACGGTCTTTGTTAAGAATGTTAAAGTGAATGGAGATGACGTTATCCATGAATTTCTGGAAATTATATTCAGTTCTATCTGTGTGTCCATAGTATGTGTCTGCAAATGTGTCCATGATTTTAAGACACTGTGTAGAGGACGCCAAGAGCCACACGACCTCTGAGCAAGATGATTTGCAGCTGGGGGACAGGCCCTGGGGCAATTAGTCCACAGGTGCTCCTTGAAGAGAGAGAACCTGAGCCCATGGCGAGCCTTGGGCATGTAGTCATTGTCTAACACTCCCCTCACCTGTCTCGTGCTGTCTCAATAAAAGGCTACTGCAGAGGTTGCTCAGGGCTACCCTACAAACAAGGATAGCCTGCCTCCTACAAGTTTGTACTTGTAATCCATGTCTCGCCTGGTTCCTTTCTGCGGCTATCAGGACCAGGGCCATAGGGGTTGTGACAACATTGTTCATACCATTCACAAGATTTTCAAAGAAAATCATAACCATAAAATGACTGAGAAATATCTTATGTGACTGCTGCCTACCAGTGAATATGGAAGAGGACAACAAACAGGCATTTAATGAGGCCTTACAGAAGAAATCTCTTAATTTTGAGATCTCTGATAAAATGTAAATGTGCAAATGCTCTTCCCACTTTGAAGATATTTGGTACTTATACATTGCTTTGATTCAACTAATGTAAAATACAGAAAGTTCACTAAAAAATGGTAGATGCAATGCTGGAGAAGATACATTGAAATCGTGTTTGTTACTAGAGGCAATTCTTTTTGAACAGCAATATGGCAATGAGTTTAAGGAGCTTAAAACAAAGCTTATGCCGTTTGAACCCTCCTCTTTCTGAAAATGTCCTCCAATAAAGAATTCAGATGATATGAAAGGAAAAAAAAAAAAAAACAACTATGAGGATAGGATTGTTTAGGCATTATTCTTCATAGAAAAGCTAGAAGTAAATTGAGTATACAATATGAGAATGTTTAATTACATTAAAGTCTAAGTATGAGATATTAAAACATTATGGGAACTTTTTTAGTAACATGAAGATCATAGATAAAATCTGAGGATTTAGTAAGTTAATGTTGTCATTCCTTTCTGTTAAGTTGTCATTGCCATTAGAAACTTCTGAGTCCCCCAGGAACTCCCCTGGCAATTATGCAGGCCACTGCCTGGCATCCGCAGGGCTCCTGCAGTTCTGCCCCTAGTGAGTAAATCCCCTAGTGACTGTGCGGCTCTGAGCCCGAGCATGCAGAGCTTTCACAGGCCTGCCTTCTGCCAGGAACTCTGCCTGCAACCTCCAAGCCTCTGCAGGGTGGCCCATGGCCAGAAACGTTCCCGGCAACTGCCTGGCCCTATGCATGTGCTTGCCGGGCTTCCACATATCCACCATCTGCTAGAGACTCTGCTGGTGACCGCCAGGCCTCTGCAGGTGTGTCCCCAGCCAGGAAGTCCCCCAGCAACCATGCAGGCCTCTGCCTGGCACCCACAGGACCCCTGCAGGTCTGCCCCTGGCGAGTAAATCCCTGGTGACTGTGTGGCCCCGCTCCCGGGGTAGCTAGGTCTATAGGTCTGCTTTCTGCCAGGGACTCCACCCATGACTGCCAGGCCCTTGACAACAGCACAGACTTCCGCCTGGCACTCACGGGGCCTCCACAGGCCAGCCTTCTTCCACGGACACCACCGGTGACTGCCAGGCCTCTCTGCAGGCCCACCCCTGGCCAAAAACTTCCCAGACAACCACATGACCCTGAGCCTACCACTTGAAGGGCCAGATGCAAGGGTGCAAAACAACCATGGGGTGGAATCAATGGAAAAACTCAGGCAATATGAATAATCAGAGTAGATCAACCCCTCTAAGTAATGACAAGGCAGACACAGCACAAGATCTCCTGCATAGACAAATGGCTGCGATGTCTGAAATCGAATTCAGAATCTGGATTGCAAATAAGATCAGTGGAATGGAGGAAAAGATGGAATTAGAATTTCAAGCAGTAATTCAAAAGACGACCCAAAAGATGTCTCAAGAATTTAACGAATTCAAAGACAAAATGACCAAAGATTTTGACACATTGAGACAAGACGTTGCAACCCTTAAAGATCTGAGAAATTCAGTAGAATCCCTCAGTAACAGAATGGAGCAAGCAGAAGAAATGATTTCTGACATGGAAGACAAAGCTTTCGAACACTCTTAAACTTCCAAAGAGCAAGAGAAATGGAAGGCAAAAACAGATCGCTCTCTCAGAGAGCTCTTGGATACCTCAAAGAAAATCAATATTTGCCTTATAGGGATCCCCAAAAGCGATGAAGCAGCCTCACATGACACAGAATCCCTTATTCATGAGATTATGAAAGAGAACTTTCCAGACATGCCAAGAGATTCTGAAATTCAGATAGCAGACAGTTTCAGAACCCCAGCAAGACTCAACCCGAACAAGACATCCCCCAGGCACATCGTAATTAAGTCCACTAAAGTAAATATGAAGGAGAAAATATTGAAAGCAACAAGAAATCGATAATCTACAAAGGGAAGATATTAGAATAACTGCAGATCTCTCTGATCAAACTTTTCAAGTGAGAAGAGAATGGTCATAGGCTTTTAATCTCCTAAAACAAAATAACTTTCAACCCAGGATCTTGTATCCAGCCAAACTGAGCTTCATTTATGATGGAGAAATTAATTTTAATGACATCCACATGTTGAAGAAATTTGCCATAACTAAACCAGCTCTCCAGAAAATTCTCAGACCTATTCTCCAAAGCAACCAGCGTACTCTCCCAATGCAAAAGTAAACTCATCCAGAAACTTTTTATCAAAGTCTAACTCACATAGTGACAAAAGGATTAAAAATGTCCACTAGACCTTCTCAAGATTTATCACTGGTTTCAATTAATGTGAATGGTTTAAACTGCCCTCTAAAGAGGCATAGGTTGGATGACTGGATACAAAAACTCAGGCCAGATATCTGCTACATACAAGAATCACATCTCATCTTAAAAGAAAAATTTAGACTCAAGGTGAAGGGATGGTCATCTATAGTCCAGGAAAATGGAAAACAGAAAAAAGCAGATGTTGCAATCTTATTTGCAGATACAATAGGCTTTAAACCAACCAAAGTAAGGAAGGATAAAGATGGACATTTCATATTTGTTAAAGGTAAAACTCAATATGAGATTTCAATTATTAATATTTATGCACCCAACCAGAATGCACCTCAATTTATAAGAAAAACTCTAATAGACATGAGTAACTTGATTTCCTCCAGCTCCATAGTAGTTGGAGATTTTAATACTCCTTTAGCAGT
>CAUYON010009433.1:0-129678 GCA_963573935.1 Arctocebus calabarensis | reverse complement strand
TCTTTATATAGTGATCAAGAAAATGCCATGAAGGCTGTCTGTAACAGTACGATCAAAACATTTCTGAATGTATATGAATCGTGCCCTATGATTGCACCAATGTACAGAATTATGATTCAATAAAATTATAAAAAAAAAAAGTAATTGTCAATACATATAGAAGTACTCAGTCTTCTATAGCGCTTACTAGACCCTAGACACCCTCCTGATCATTTGATACATATTAACTCATTTAATCCTCACAAAAATCCCACGTACTACTATGATGTCCACTTTACATATGAGAAAAGTTAATCACAAAGAGAGCAACATGCCCCAAATCACACAGAAAGTGAGGAGGCAGGATTCCAACCCAGGCAGGCTGGCCCCTGTCTGCATGTTCAACCATCCACTATACTGCGTCTCAACCATTCAGTGAAAAACAGGAGACAAGGTTGTGTACATTTCGATCGGAAATATGGAGCCAAAACATCTCTGTAGCTGAGGGGTGGGGGGAATGGAAAAACTAAATAGGCGAAAGGGTATCATTGGAGATTATATGGGTTACTTGTTACTGTGTGACTAAATGGCCCCCAAAACTCAGCACTTGGAAACAACATGAACTTACTGTCTTGCAGTGTGGGCAGGTCAGGATTTGGGAGTGCTTTAAAGGGGTGGTTCTGGTTCAGAGTCTCTTGCAAGGTTGCAGCCAGGCTGTTGGGTGGGGCTGGCTGCAGCCATGTGAAGTGGACAGGGGCTGACAGAGCCACTCCTAGGGAGGCTCCCTCATACAGCACTGGTGGGGCTCTCAGTTCCAGGTTATCCATTGGCTGGAAGTAGCAATTCCTCACCACGTGAGCCCCTACTTAGGGGGGCTCTGGTGGGGATCTCAGTTCCAGGTTATCCATTGGCTGGAAGTAGCAATTCCTCACCGCGTGAGCCCCTACTTAGGGCTTCTTATGTGCCCTCACAAAGAGGCAGCTGGCTTCCTTCACAGCAAATGATGATGCAAGAGCAGGGAGGAAGCCACCACGCTTTCCATGACCTGTGCTGGGAAGTCACGCATTGTCATAGCCACCACATTCTGTGTGTCAGAATCAAATCACTAAGAACAGCTCTCACTGAAGTGCAGGGGAATTAGCTTTCACCTTTTGAAAGAAGAATTATCGAAGAATTTATGGATACATTTTAAAACTACCTTAGTAATGTTTTTTTGAGACAGTCTTACTTGGTCACTCTCAGTAGAGTCCCATAGTGTCATAGCTCACAGCAACCTCAAACTCTTAGACTCAAGCTATCCTCTTATTTCAGCATTGTGCCCACCACAATGCCTAGCTATTTTTAGAGATGAGGTTTCACTCTTTCTCAGGCTGGTCTCAAACTCTGAGCTCAAGCAATCCACCCACTTAATCCTCCCAGAGTGCTGGGATTATAGGCGTGAGCCACTGCACCTGCCACTGCAAATATTTTTGTACATAAGGTCTGTCAAACTTTAGCAAGTGAAGTGATCAACTTGCCCCAAAGAATGAGAATTATGCTGACTGTTCAAATGGAGTTTTACTGGCTGTTCAAGGACACAGTGGAGCAAATCAAAGGCTAAGGTCAGCAGGCAGGTCGGTGTTGGTGGGCCTTTCATAAACATCGCTGCAGAATGGAAAGATGAGCCACTGTGCCTGTAAATAGCATCTACGAGAAACTACGGCCAGGGATACTTCACAGCCAGTCAGCTCTCACATCTGAGTGCTCATCTGCAGGAAGATAGCCACTCTGCATTAAAGGGGAGACATGTATTTCATTTATTGCTCATAAAACCCTGTTATGTTATAGAATGGAAAACCAGAAGCCCAGAAAGAATAGGGGGAAAGCTGTCCAATGTCTCCCAGCTAAGAAGCTGTCATGGAGCCAGTGTTTAGACCCAGGCAACCTGACTCAAGAGCCAACACGCATAACCACTCTGCAATACCACCGTCAGCTCTCCCCAGTTTGCCTTTCTTATCCTCCTCTGAATTCAATTAAATTTTATTAAATCAGAATCTTAGCTGTTTTGAGTTGGAGATGGGGAGTGGTAATGGTAAGGAAGTTGACTGGATCCATGCTTAGAGCAAAGTAGAACTAGAGGGAGAAAAGCCTTGTGAGAACTCACCAATTGTGCACCCAGCATCCATGTTTCCCTCTTCATCAATAATAGAGTTACCCACAATCATTTGCCTCTTTGAAAAGATAACATTTCTTACTTTTCTTTGCAGACGGGTGTTGTCATATGATCAGTTTTTGGTCCACAAGATTTGTGCAGAAGTATCTTTGCATGCACGGGGAATGATTGTCTCACCCCTCCACCTTCCTGCTACTTAGAACTTGGACAAGGCAGGAAGAGCTCTGTGGCTGTCATAGGTCTATTAGATGACCTTCACAATGGAAGCCATGTACTTAGGATGGTGAAACAGAAAGACCAGAACCAGGACTCTGACCACACCATGAAGTGGTCGGTCAACTTTAGAAGGCCTATCTCCTTTTACACAACAGAAAGGAAACTTGTTTTATACAAGCCAGTTTGCTTTGGGGTTTTATGCTACATGCAGTCAGAGCCTACCCAGGGCTATTGCCCAGGACCATATTGTTTTTTTATTGCTTGAAAGCATATGGCTGAGGGAGAGGCATGGGGGCTGAAATTCAGCCTGAACTGCCCTTGACAAACCGGGGATCATGACTGGGGGCTGACTCCACCTGGAAAGAGAGGGTATTGCTTTCTGATTCATTTAATGGCTTTCTCTAGAGGGGAGGGTTTTTGCTGATTGGCACAATGACACTGCAGGGACTAACTGTGACTTTACTCCAGTTCACACCCAGAGAAGTGAGCTCTTCGAAGGCATGAAGATACACAAGATCTCTGGAGCAGAAATCATCCTGAAAAATAGTGACTACCAGGGTTGACTTGTAGAGCTTCAAAGTGTTTTCTCTGATGTTTCCAGAAACAATTTGGGGAAGGAGGATCCAATAGAAAATTGGCCTTTCCTTAATCAGCAGGATGGGGCCTCAGAGTAATTTAAATATGCAAGAGAACGTGACTTTATTTCTTAATCCTGGACTGTTGTGCTATTCATTATCCCATTAACCACTGAAAACTACATGATAATTAGGTATTATTGTTCTAGTTTTACAGAACAGAAAGCAGCCTGAGAGTCAATAAATAAATCGTTCAACTTCACAGCTCATAAGCTCAAAGCTAAGATTCCAACCCAGATCTGACTAACTTCCACAGTGGTCCACTTAACTGCTCCTCTGTCTTTCAGCTACATTCCACCTAAGTGATCACACACCCAAATTAGCAAAGTCCTGAATTTAACTGAGCTGTAGAAACTTGAAAACACCTCACAATGGGCCAAGATGATGGGCCAGAATCCCTTTGTCTGGAAGAGGGAGGGCCGCCTCGCTTCCTCAGTGATGTCTGTTCCAGAGGGGGGCATGCTCTGCAGATGTGGGGGGCAGCAAGGACTCCCCCTCAGCAGGACACAAGCCTTCCCAGCTTCATGGAGTCAGACCCAGACCTCTCCATGGAAAAGGGCAAGTCCTCTTTAATGAAATTTCTCCTCTGGAGGTGCAGTTTCCCTCCGGTGCTGATCTCAAGTTCATCTTGGGATCACCCTACCCTAAGTTATTTTAAGGTGGTATTAATGTTTTATGACTCATTTCTTACTTTCCAGCTCAAAAATAAATAAATAAATAACAGCCCAGGCATTCTGCCTCAGACACTGCAAACAGCTGATATGTAATTTGGAAAAAGTATATTTTATTGTGAGTGGGAGGCTATGCAAAAAATAGGCAATTATTTCTGTTAGAATAGTACCTGTTTCTTGCTCTCATACCCTGGAGCTCTGCCCCCACCTCCAACCACACACAGACACACCTTGACTCTTGCAGAGCTCTGTACTGATGTTTCCTAGGTGACTATAAAATTTACCCTAGAGAGAGACAACGGGTCGTTTCTGAGCAATTTTTGCATCTAAAAGTTGATGCAAGATCATTTCAGGGATATGCCCTTGGATTCCCTAACTTCTTTTTGGAGGCCTCTATGGACCCACCCCAGCCTCAGATGTGCATGTGTGTGTACCCATATGAAATAATATCTATTTCTTCCTCCAGATAAAAGCTGAAGCTCAATCAAAGGACAATAAAATCACCTTAGTACCTCGGTGAGGTCAGTAATGCATGTTTTTGCTAACAAGCATAATCATAAAAAACTAAAAAAGACAGAAAGATCCAAGTCATAAACATTTCCCTCTGAGTGAGGCCTAAACCTGCCCCCAGTGAGCTCTACTCACATCTACACGCACAGCAAAGACAACTCCCTAGGCCTATTTCTGGAACCTTCTCTCACACCATGAAAGAGGAAGAAAAAGGTTCTCTGTAAAGCAATTGGTGTGAGTTGTCCTAAAACCAAAAAACAAACAAAAAAAAATGGAAAAACAATGAAGACATAAAACGTAAGAAATTCCAAAGGCTCACTCATTGCACCCACGGGTTAAGACCTGCAGGTGCCGCAGTAGGAAGCTGAGCACAGTGAAAGCTCTGAGGACAATTACACCTTATATTCAAAAGGCCTTCCATACAGCAGAGATCTGACACCATTTTAAATTTGCATATTGGTAAATTTATATACAATTCAACAGACTGATAATTTCATATATATAGTCCACAGAACATTATTTCTTTATCCCATGTTAGGAAAGAACATTTTTGCCATGGCAAGAACTGCATTTCTTAAGCCCCAGATGCTCAGGTCCCCTTTTTTATGTTAACGATTTTTGAGATTTTATGACTAATCATATTGTGTATTATTTCATCTCTCCTTGAGTAGTGCATATCTATCCATGATGTGGATAATATCACTACTCCTTTTTAAGGGATAAAGCACAGGAACTTTAAGTAGTTCATTTTAGGCCACGAAATTCTAAACCAGAGTGGTCTAGAACTAGCATTCATGGTTTGCAGTCCCAACCCTATCTCCAGAAGGCTTTGTCTAAATTTGTTTGCCAGGATAGTAGAAGGGTGCAGTGGAGTGCCAGGAAATGTGCCAGGAAAAGGCCTGAAATTGTAAGAGGACCTCTCGAGACACTCCATTCTGTGTACATCAGTAGTGAGAAAGTAATTTTCATGGTGCACTTAGCATAGCAGTTTAAAAACTACCCATTTCCTTTGTAATAACCTGATAATAAACTGCGTGCATTTTTTCTACAGACCAAAGTGATAAAATTATAAGCTTATGAATGATCACAAACAACTTGTAGATTCCTACTGAGCAAAGCATCATAATGGTCAATAAACTGAAGCTATTACATTGCTGTTGTTCTTGTTACGGATATGTAGCAGCTCAATGTCTTTGAGCCAGCCAAAGTGGTTTCACAGCCTTTTCTTACCAGCCTACATGAGAACCTCAAGATATTCCTAAATTCAGTCACCATTGACTGGGTATGTTTTCTGGGCCAAGCCCTACAGTGTTCTCCCCTTCCCAGCAGGAATTTCCAGACTCCCAGGAGAGGCTGACCAAGTGACAGCCTCACAGATACCACCAAAGTCTGTACATACAGTATTGGACTTTTTTTTCTATGCATGTGTACTTATGGTAGAATTTTAATGTATAAATCAGGCACAGTACTCTTGCATTGAGGGACCATCATTAGTCAAATAAGGGGTCCTTGAACACGAGCACTGTGATATTGTGACAGTCAATCTGACAACCCAGGGACTACTAGGTGGCTAACAGGCTAACAGCATATATGGTATGAACAAAGGGATGATCCACATCCAGTGGGATGAAGAGCAAGACGTCGTCCCACTGCGCGGAAGGGATGCAATTTCAACTGATAAATTGTTTTCTGGGATTTCCTATTCAATATTTTGGACTGCAGTTAATACTGGGTTAGTGAAACTGTGAAAATAGAACTCCAAGGACATCAGGCCCTGTTCACTGTATCTCGGACACCAGGAGATGTCACTGGAGATACAGCCAGCAAGGGAAACAAAGGCCCTGCATCCTAGAGATCCTGCTTTCCAGACGAAGAAGCAGGCTTTATACAAATAACAGGGGTGTGTTTCTGTGATAGGAAAATAAAGCTGCTTCAGGGACAGAGAGTGATAGTTGCTGGTGCTAATTCAGACAGGGTAACCCAGGACCACAATAATGTGGCTACATGGGGAAATGACTATCCTGGCATGAGGGACGATAGGTACAAAAGCCCCAAGGTGGGACCTTGAGTTCCATGAATAAAAAAATAAGAAAGAATGAAGAAATGAGGCGGAATAGCGGAGACAGGGCCGTGCCACATAGGGTCACACAGGCCTGCCTTTTGCTCTAGGTGAGCTGGGCCACTGGATGGCCCAGGCAGGACAGTGTTATTCATCACCTGACATGTTTTACAGAATCACTCTGGCTACTATGTCAAAAAATAAACCATTCATATCTAATGATGTTAATGACAGATGGCAGACACTCAGAGTTTGGAGGTAGCCAGGGCACAGCATGTCAACTTCAGTAATTGCTGGTGTCTCCACCTTGAGCACCCACAGAAATTGAGGCAAAGTAATTCAAACTTGTCCCTGAGGAAAAAACTAAAATTGTTCTATACAAACGGAGCAGGAATGTGAACTTGAACCAGGAATATGAACTTAAAAATTACACATGCTTTTATTGATGTCATCATGGAAGAAATTAACAGATATATTCTGGCAGAAGGCAACCTGGGCTACCTCCAAGATCACCTTTCCTTTGTGAGGGGCATTAAATGTTGGCCAAGCAACAGCCTCATAGAAGTGCTCAAAATGCAGGGTGAGCTGGTGTTTAGTTATTTGCTTCAAGAGCTAGGAGAGAAGAGAGGACAGGAAAGGGCTGGCAGAAAACAAGAGGCTTGAGGGTATAGACAGCAAAATGGGCCCATAGAAAATTAACTAAGGGAATTAACATGGCAGGTCTACTAGGTGCCAGGCACAAGCCTGATCTTGTTTAACTGGAGCAATAACCTGTGAGGAACATGAGGCTCATCTATGTTCAATACCATCTCAAGGTCATGCAGTTGATGAGTGACAGAACAGACATTAAAGCCCAGACCTATTTCTTTTTCTACAAAGCTGGTGCTTTTTTTATGCAACATCAAGTTGTGCTGATGGTGTTGGCACAGTGACAGAGAGAAGATTGTCCTAAATAAATGTGAAAATAAATCTTGGGCTATTCATTACTCAAGCTTTGTAAGCACACCATCGTCCTTGTGGCAGAGTGGAGCCATACTAGAGAAATCTCAGTGCTCACGTCCAGAGCATCATTCTAGTTTATGGCATCTTTACCTGCTGGATTGGAGGGGGGTGAAGAGAGTCTCCTGCAAAACTGTCTCACCTGGAGCTGAAAAACTAAAAAGAGAAACAGAATTCTAGCTAATAGGAAAAGTCTTCTCAGATCAAGTTATCTACTTACTATTTCATTCAGGAGACATTTATCATCAATTTTAAACTATTTCTACTTCATCTCCATCTGGCTTGGAATTATACAGAGAACCTAAATTACACAAAGTTTAAAACATATAGTTAGGAAAAAAAAGAATGAACTAAAAATATAGTTAGCTGCCTGAGTCCGCCACAGGCAAATATATTTTTTAATACTTTCATTCAACAAATACGTATTGAGCATCAGTTATGTACCAGGCACTATGGTAATTGAGCAAAGAAATGCCTAAACCCTGTTGGACTTTTTCCTGAAACCACCACATTCTCCTGACATGTCACTGGTTCTTAATAACAAATACCTGACGGAAATCTTCCCAGTTACATTATGTATAAAACCTATTGCCTTTGGAGTTTGGATATTTACACTAGATGAAAAACTATGATACATAGATCATTGCCTTTCATTTTTTTTTAATAGTCTCTTTTCTCTGCTGCTGGTTATTCTTAAGTAGAGAGAATTCTCAGCACACTGCAGCATATTAATTTCCACTGGCCAAGCGTCGACTGAAGTGACTGGGTTTTGTGTGTGGTTGACGTGCATGTGTGGAGAGGTTGCTAAAGTGACCTGGAGTTTTCTGAAACTCTAACGGGCCTGGGCGTGGAGAGATGAGAATCCCGTCGTGGGCCAGTATTGCCCATCTGGCTGTTCACCTTCTGGCTCCACCATCAGCTCCAGAAGGAACATTCGGAGCCCCTCCAAAGGAACATTCTCTGTGGCAAGTTCCCAGCTGAGCCTCAGGTTACGCTGCTGGAACTGTATAGGACAGAGGGGAGCATGGACTTTTGTTGAAGGCCATGACCATGCTATGAGACCAGGGGGTGGTCTCCCCCTCGTGGGGTGCTGCACCTCCAGACGCTGATCCTGCCTGCCTGAGGAGGGTGGAATCAGGCGGACGTGGCCACACTGCCAAACCAGGCACCACCGTGTCACTCACAGATCTCCGTGGGGCAGAGGGACGCCGAGAAGTTTACAACAGGAAACACCACAGCACTGGCGCTGAGCTGTAATGTATTAAAAGATGAAATCACAGTGTCGAATCTTAGCGCCGGAAGGGGGCCTCATCAACCCCTCATTTTACAGAGGAGGAAATAGCCATCCAGAAACAGTAGTAGTTTAACTAAAGACTTTCCACTGTTAAATTGCAAGGCCAGGCCCGGACCCCATGCCAGAATCCCGGCCCCATCTCTGCGCTTACACCACAGCCAGCTGCCCTCCCGGCGCTGTATTTTCCAGAGCTCTGTTCTCAAAGGACTTCCGAAGACGCGCCCCTAATGTGACAGCTGATGGCATGTTTAAGCCTCTCCATAGGCCCTTCTCTTTCCTCCCAATTCTTTTTTCTTAAACGTAATCTCAAACATGTAAGAAAGTTGTACATTCAGTACAAAGAACTGTTTTCTCTAAACCATTTGAGAATAAGTATGCTGGTATGAGATCCTGAAATCCCAAATGCCTTAGGTGTGTTTATAGCTTATAAACAAAGATCGTTGTCCTCTATCACACAAAATATATTTCAGCTACAATATCACAGACAACCACCAAAATCAGGCCATCTAATGCACAGATGCCATTCAGTTTTCCTCAGTTTCCCTGAAATGTTCTTCGTAGCAGGAGGTGCAGCCCAGAATCACACGATGCATTTACTCGTCACAGCTTCTTTCAGGATAGAATGCGTTCTCTTGACATTTTTTTGACTTCAACACTTTTGAAAATACAGGATAGTTTTTGTAGAATGTATCTCACTTCCTCTTTTCTGATGTTTCCCCGTGATTAGAGTCAGCTTTTTACCCATTTGGCAGGAAAACTATTGAAATGACGCCGTGCGCGCGTCCTTGCTCCCTACCCGGCAGCACGTGGTTTTGAATCTTTCTATTCCTAATGATATCAACATTGATTATTTCATTAAAGTGGTTTCTGCCAGGTTTCTTCACTGGAAAGTTACTTTTCTTCCCACTTTCTAATGGGGTGTTTTGTGAGAAATACTGTAGCCTAGGTGGCTGTCCATTTGACATCAAACTTTTGATTTATTTATGCAGTTATTTATAGGACTATGAATACATTTATTCCTCTTTTAATCGAAAGGTTATATATTCTGTTCAACTCTTATTATTCGGATGTTGGAATTATCCCCAGATTGGCGTCAGAAGCCCTTTTCTGCCGGGTTCTGTGTGCTTTGGTTCTGTCCCCGTCCATCTTTGAGCACGGCCAGCATTGCTCTCCAGAGCAAGATCACGCAGGCTCACCTTGCAATAGTACTGCCCCATCTAATGAATCCTCCAAAGAGCTGGACGTTCCTCGTGCCCCATGCTGCTGGCTTGTCGCTGCTCTCAGGCACCCCCAGCACACAGGTGTGGGAAATCTGCACACTGATCCTCCCCGCACTCCTGTACCGGTGTCTGTGTCTCTCTCCATGGAAACTCACCAACTCACCCTGATAACACCAATTCTAACATATTACACAGTTCATTCTTGTTTTCTTCTTTACTTAGGTGGAATTACCTTCTCCAACAAGGAAAAATCTTCCCACCTTTCATTATTCCTGGTATATCTCCTTACTTGGCCCATCTCCACAGCTGCCACTGCTGGCCCCTTGCCTGGACACCCTCTTCTCAGGGTCCTTCAGCTTGGACCCCCCATACCAGGCCACACTGGACCTTCCACCACTCCACGCTGGTCCACAACCCACCTGCATGGACACCTTCCTCCCCAGGTTGAAGGGACCCCAGAGACACCACTCGGCTGGGTCTCCACTAGAGTCTTTCTGGGAAATTATTCAGGAGGTAAAGCAAAGGGGAATGGTAAATAAAAAGGAGAAAAATTTCTCTTCTCTCTTTTGTCCACCGGGCCCACTCCCACCCCATTCCTACCTCACGTTCTCCCACAGCCTCCATGGTTCTCCAGTACCCTCTTCTGGCCTGTAAAATGGCACAAATCGCATTGGGATGCAGCCACTCTGCAGCAGCCCCGAGCTGTGTTAGGCAGAGGAGGAGGCCAACTGATGGCCCAGACCCAGGAGCCGGCATGTGGCTTACCATGGAGGAGGGACCCAGAGACCCAGCATATATTTCTTGAATAAATAAATGAAAGATGACACAAGTGAATAGCTGAACACATCAGTTACAACCACTTCTTCCTCACATAGACTCATTGCCATTTTAACCAGGCTCTTAAACATTAAATGTTTTATAGAGCTAAATAAATGAATATTGCTACGGTTTGTATGTTGGTCCCTGGAGAAACCTGACTTTGAAATCTCATCCCCAGCTCCCAGTGGGGCTCTGTTTGGATCACGGGTGTGGGTCTGATGAATGGCTTGGTGCTGTCCTCATGGTAATGAGTTCTCACTCAAATAGTTCCTCTCAGACTGGCCATCAGAAAGAACAGCTCCCCCTCTGGTTTTCTCCTGCCATCTCGCAATCTCTGTCCGGGGGGTTCCCCTTCACCTTCCACCACAAGCTGAAATAGCCTGAAACCCTCACCAGAAGCAGATGCTGGTTCCACACTTCTTGTTCAACCTGCAGAACCATAAGCCAAATAAACCTCTTTTCTTTATGAATTACCCAGCTTTGGTAGGGTGATGCACCCAGCCTGCTTGGAATATAACCACAAGAGGGACTCTACCTAACAAAATCAAATATTTTGACCTGGTTCCTTGTACCCTCACAGTAACGTGGAGTAAATTTACTTAAAAAAAAATTATCCAAAAAAATATCCAGCCTTGGGTATTCCTTTACAGCAACACAAATGGGCTGAGACAAATATCTAACCTGGCATGGTAGGAGCAGATAGATGGCAGGAGTGATATCTATACACAGGTTTGGGGATCCTGCTGGCCCCTTTACATCTATCAGTTAGTGAGGAGCCTTCGGCTCACCTTCTCGTGGGACTAGCCACGTAATAAAGACATTAAGTGTTTATAATGCCGGAGGCATTCAACTACAAGGTCCTCCATCTAGCGTTTTATGTTTATTCTTTTCTTTTCCATTTGCACTTGAGTTATCTGACCTTAGACTTAGGCTATCTTTCATGTCAGTTATGAATCTTTTCTCAATAATTTTAGTCCACGTGGCTCCTGTTCTCTGAATTTCTATTGCACTTATAGTCCTATAGTTATGCCACAAAGCCAGCCATATTTATTTATTTAAATTATCTCTCACGATAGAGTCTGAACTTCTTAGCAATAGCAGCAGGGCCTTTTACTTCCTTGATGATGTCTAGAAAAACTTTAGGTGCCTAATAAGCGTTTAATTGACTTGTGGACTGATTAACACCTCATAAATTGCAATAGAGATTTTAGCAGTCGGTATCCCTCAACCTGTTCCTTTAATAGATACGTATAAAGATACCCTTTTTTATAAACTAAAATGGCTACAGAGAACCACTCCTAACAAGAATAAATCTACAAATTCTCAGAGAACTAAACAGCATTTTAAAAAGAACATAACAAATCTGCATGTGTACCCCATAAATCAATAAAAGTTATTTCTAAAAGGCAAGAAAAGAATACATGTGTAAAAGACATATCTGATATCCAAATACAAAGAATTTTTAAAAACTCAATAATAAGAAAATGAACAATCCAAGGAAAAAATGGACAAAATATCTGAATAAACACCTCATTGAACACGAATTACGTGCAATGTTGTTAGGGAATTACAAATGAAAACAACAATGAAATACCTACTATGTACCTACTGTGTACCTATTAGCATGGCTAAAAATTTAAAACACTGATAACACCAAATGCCAACAAGGATGTGGAGCCATGGGAACTCTCATTTGTTGTTAGCAGGAATGAAAAATGGTATAGACATTTTAGGAAAGAATTTGGTCATTTCTTACAAAACCAAATATTCTCTTACCATAAGACCCAGCAATTACACTCTATGGTATTTACCCCCAAAAGTTGAAAACTTGTGTCCACACAGGAACTTGCACATGAATGTTGATAACAGCTTTGGGCATTATTGCCTTTCAAAAGGCAAATGAATGGCTAAGCAAATTGTGGCACACCCAGAAAAAGTGTTTTACCCATATTACCTCAGGTGAGGTATGGTGAAGCCAAATACAGATAAAGAGAATAGAAAAAGTTTTGTAGGTATGTTTACAACTCACTGGGGAGAACACCATAGGCCATGAAGACCTTGAGACCCACTCAAGGGAAGCCCTAAGGTCACTCTCAAGGTCGAACAGAGAATGGAACTGAGCCAGCACCTTGATTGTGGTTTCCACAGGGAGCACAAGCAAAGCAGGGTAAGCACATTTATGACTGAGTAGTTTAAATAATTTCAGTGGGCTCTGGGGCACAATGTCTGTGCCTGGTGCGCTGGCCCCTGGCCTTGGGGAGATGAGGGTAGACATAGTGGTCCAGTGCATGAAACCTAAAAGTTAGATGGCTAGAAATGTGTACGTGATCAGCTACTCATGAAGAACTGACTGGCCTCTAGCTAGAGAGTTGAAACCGTTTTCATTTATTATTATTATTATTGTATTACTCAATGAAATTTTATTCAGTGTGAAAAAGAAGTGAGCTATCAAACTATATAAAGACAAGGAGGAATTATAAATGCTTATTGGTAAGCGAAAGAAGCCTACCTGGAAGGGCACACATTGAAGGTCCTGCCAAGGACTGTGCACTTAGCTTGGAAGGTGATTGTGAGCCACTGGAACTATGGAGGAAGAAATTTTTTTTGGAATATCACTTTGTCCATATTTTTCGAATATCACTTTGTGGCAATGTGGGAGTGTCAATTGCAGAGAGCCAGGTCTTCAGATAGAGACCATAGGGAGGCAATGGTAACATAACAACGCCCTAATAAAGCTGAAGAAGAGCAGAGCTCGTGTAAGGACCTTTACATTTTATGAAGTGACTGAGTTAGAAGTATGAAGGTTTTATTGAGTTAGAAAAAAAATAGTATATTTCTCAAATTGCTTCTAAGTAACTTTTACCTGAAATGTATGTTCAAGTGCCACTTTCTCAGTGAGGTCACTCCTAACCTCCCTATTTAACATTGCAACTCCAGCCCTGACTGCTGATCCCCTTAACTTTCCTTATTCTTTCTTTTTTCTACCAAACCTATCAATGTAACTGTTAACATGCTATATAATGTTCTTTTGTCATTGTTTACTGTCTGCCTTCCTACTGGAATGCAAGCTCTGTGAGGAAAGAAATCTTTGTTTATCTTGTTCATTGATCTTCCCAAATACCTAGAGTCCTGCTAACATCTAGTGGATGTACAATAAACCCTGCTGAGTGAGTGAATGAACACATATATGCTTTGGCTTAATCCCAGCAGTAATTCCAGGTAGACAAAGGATAAAGCATAAAATAGAGCCAATCTCAAGGCAGAGATAAAATATATTCTCTATTAAAATCTTTGTACGTGTACCTAAGAAGAAATAATTATAAAAGAGTTTTGCCATGAATAGGAAATAGTATACAACTCAGTTAAGGAGATATTTTTTATATGTACTAAAACCTTCTATGATTCTGAATCTACTTGCAGATTAGACAAGAGGTCAGTGATAAGGAGGGATGCTTTAAGTATGGAAATTGAGTCATGACAAAGCCCAAAACCCATGTCATGACTTGATGCACCATAACAGGTTTTATTTTTATGTATTGTATCTCAGTCTTTGGAACAGAATGTTAGCATTGCAAAATGTTGTTATTTCCACTTAGCATATGAGAAAACTAAGACTCAGAAAGGTGACTGGCTTGCCTACTGACATAGTTTGAACAAGTCTATCTGATTTTAATGTCTGTGTATTTAATATATTTCTATGTGTTGTCTAAAAATGATCAGAAATTATATCAAGGATAGAAAGACTTTATTAGCATTCAATTTAAACCAAATACTGTGTTACTCACTTCACACCAATGCTGTAAGATGCTTAACATTTATTTACCCATTTTACAGAAGAGTTTATGTAAATTATTCAAGATCACATCTAGCAAGTTCTAAAACTAGGACTCAGAACTATTCCTGACAGACTGTAAAGCCCAAGCTCATAGCCACCAAGTGGAAAACACTGATATTGCCAGATGAAACAGGTGAAGATTTTGCTGATTTGGAGGAAGGAGAATTAGTAAAAGATAGGTTTCCACATGACAAGTGCAAAGAGAGATAACCATTTAGTAAGTTAATGCAGTTGCTTGAAGGATATTTAAGCAGATGCCATGTGGAAGTTACCAGAGAAAGTATCAGTTCTTTAAGCCAAATAGTATTTTGTGAGCATGAAGAGAATATAATTGCAATACTTTTAAACATGAAAACAAACCCATATACATAAACACTTATCTAGACGGAGAGTAAGGTATAGTGCTGGGAATATTACATTAAACATGTCTCTTAATAATTAGTAAGATATTGGTCATACTGAAATTACAAGTTCTCAAATGCAGTGATTATATTGGAATGGGAGGTGTGACTATGGAAGTTCATGTTTACATAGATGTGACTCTTCCCTATCACTTCTCCCAGTGAGGGCTTCTGCAGGGCCAAGAAGGGAGCAGAAAATGTCTTATCCATGACGTTCAAGAGCCTTCCCCACCCCAACCCAGAGAATAGAGCCAAGGACTGTGCAAGAAAAGGAAGTCTGAAGGGAGCTGAGGATCAGTCCCCGAAACAGGTGCATCACGGCAAAGATTAACAACCACCCACAACAGATGTCATGGCTTTCACGTAAGCCATCTTGTCTTCTTGCCTTTATCTGCATATTGGGATGTGGAAAATCTAAAGGGTCAGGTGGTACAAGGAAAGAATTCAGGAGTTCACAAAGAACTCCAGCATATATGGATCAATGTACTAGTCTACAAATAATTCAAAGGTCGTAAGTAGAGCCAACTCATCTTTGTTGCCCCAGCTCTCAGTGTGGTGTCTGACAAGTTGCTCAGCAAATGTATATTTACCAAAGAATGACTGGTCCTCATTGATCAGCAGATCTGACATGATTCTTTCACGATAAGGTGTGACTTGGGCGTACCAAAGGACAAAGACAAAAAAGAATATCTAATTAAATAACAAAATATCTCTAACTATTTGAATGTTGCCTGGGGGACCTCTCCTGCCATATTAAGAGATGATTGAAGGAAGCAAATTTTACTTATCTGACAAGAAGATCAGCCTAAGTGTCCCATACCATATACTAGCCAGTGCTAAGTGCGTGGTTTTGCCATGGCTATGTCCAAAGAACGTGACGCAATTTTACACTGTGGGAACTGTAAGTTCAGAAAGAGGTAAAGCTCCTCCAGACGAATAAGGAAGAGCAATCTTGTCTATTAAACAGTGAAGGACACTCCGCCTCCCACACAATCCGGCCTGCTTATTCCAAGGCATGGAAAGAACAATGCATCGTTTCTCATTCTATTGAATTGATTTTGCCAACAATCAGCAATTGGCAATGCCCTTCTGACTGCCAAACTCAAATGTAAGGAAGTCTTTGGCTGACTGAATGGTATTTTAAAAAGTCTTAAAATTAGAAGCAGAAATAAACTAAAAATATTGAACAGAGAAATACTTGACAGAGAAGAATCCAACACACCTGTTCGGTAGTTTGCATTTTGCTAGTGATTTGCCAGTCGACCTTGGGAAAGTTCCATGTAAAAGATATTGTAAACTAACATTGCTGGCACTCGGTAAATATTTGTTGAATTAATTAATTAATCCTAGCTTTTGCAGCAGCAGCACCAGATGGGAAGATTCAACATCATTGTTAAAATGTCCTCAACTCTCTACTCACCTCGCTGTCTCGCCCCAGCTGTTCTGAGTCTCCTGTTTCCTCCCTACCCAGTCTCCTTCACTGGAATCCTCCTCCTCTGTCCCCTCAAAGAGCCTAGATTCTTGTTCTGCTCCACACATTCCACATGAATGTGCTGACCACGTGTGACTGGCCTCGACCACAGCCTGTGATGACAATCACACCTTCCCCCCGCCAGACCCTTGCCCTGAGCTTCCACTTCAGAACATCTCCTGAGTCTCATTCCCTCTCTGTCCAGCCTGCTGTCCTTCCCCAGGTCCTTACCTATCAACTTGCCACTGGACTGCTACAAAGTCTCCTGTCCCCCACCTGGCAAGTCCATTCTACCCAGACTGCCAAAGCCAAGTGAAACCCTCATGACTCACTTCATGACTTTTAATGCTCAGCCACCCCCCCATCTCTCCACAGGATCAGCTGCCACCCCTCTGGGATCAACAGAGGCAGCTCCGCAGTCGGTCTCCCGGCCTCTCTGCCCTCAGATATCTCCACTCTTTCTCTTTTTAAACACTAGAAATTCAGGCTGCTTGGTCCTGCCCACACGCTCTATTCCCTTCCATGCCTCCCAGCCTTCACCTTCACTGATCCCCAAGGTATATTCCCTTTGTAAAGACTCAGTTCCACTGTCCTCTCCTCCAGAAGGCCTGACTCCTGCCCGCACCTCCTGCAGACTGGGGCAGGCGCCCCTTATTCTGCACCACCCAGTCGGACACCTGTCTCTCTCTCTGAATCTACCCCACTGTATTAAGATAACCTACTAGCGACCCTTCCTCCCCCAACAGAATGCACCAAGAGAGGAAGAAGGCCGTTTTGCATGCAGCTCTGGGTCCTCAGCCTACAACGTGGTAACTGGCACAGAGGATAAATGAAACAAGTATTTGTTGAATAAAACTGAACTGAAGGCTGCAGATGTGTGAATTAATTAGCATCTCAACAGTCTCTGAGTGCATAAGTACTCAGAGCACAATCAATTATTCCATTTCCTAAATTCCCCTGGGAAAGAGCTCACCCCACTGAGTGCCATTCAGAGGCGTGATTGCTTAACTGAAATTGCCAAACTGGGTCACCAATAATGAGAAGCGTTCCCTCTCCCTCAGCTGTGAAGGTTTGGAGGCGCGCAAAATGTCACTGGAAGCCTGGCCACTTGGCCTATGCATTTAGGACCATGGTGTCTGAGGGGGTGGACGGCAGCCTCATTACACACCCTTTGAGTAGTAGTATCACAGGCCGGGAGGACCAGTCTGCCACAGGTAGAGTTCCCATTAACCCCAGGGGAATTTCCATTTCTCTGTCTTTACCCTGTGTGCGTAAATAAATTAATTTTGTTGACGTGAGCACATTCTCAAACCACTTGAAACTCTTCCAAACACCAAGGGCCACGTGGGAGAGAACAAGATGAAATGTAGTTTGTGGAAAGTAAATTCCTGATTATGTCAGAATTAAACGGTATGTGTTTTGCTGCACCTTCACGAATTACAAAGAAGAGGCACAATGGTGTTTTACTCCTGTGTCAAACGAAGGACTGGGGATTTACTGTGCACAAGAAACAGATGGAGAAAATGGAAAGGTGGTAGCTCTGTTTTTTAACTATATTCCTCCAGGGTCATCATGAAGAGAGAAGTAGTAATTATAGCAACCCAGCAAGTGTTCTCCCGCCTCTTGGAAAGCTTTCTCGGCCAGTTGTTTACTGCTAACTTTTGGTGAAAGACTGGTTTAAGTATATCAAAGCTTTATGGCCTGAGTGGGAGCCATTACATAGGAAAGCTGACCCGATGTTACTTAGAAGGAGGTCAGAGACTGGTATTCAAGAAATAATGATGTTACCTGTGCAAAGACGGAAACCAAAATGGTCCTGGGAGATCATTTGGAGTGATCAGGGCACTAGCTTTCTGCCACCTCAATGTGCAGGGACAATCAGTGTGATGACCTCTTTGGAAAATAAAAAAAGGTAATAAGCCCTACCCTGAGAATATCGGTAAGCAGGCATATGCTTAAAGGGTTTGAAATGAGTCACAGGAAGCATCCATGGCTCACCGTGAGGGCAGTGATTGGATACGAGGTAGAACTCAAAACATCTGGATCTGTACATAAAGAGTGCCCGGCATTTGGCCATCTGTTGGGCTGTCATGGATTCACTCATGGTAAGACAATCCACAAGGCCCACATTTTCTAAATCTCTTCTTCATAGAAGTTCTCATAGGTGATCTTTCATTTCTTTACCTTCTGCCATCAGCTTCTTCCAAGATATTGTCATTGGGCAGCTGGGCTTCTGTCTTCACTGGACCTTTACAATTACATCCTTTTTTTTTTTTTTTTTTGAGACAGAGTCTCACTCTGTGCCCTGGGGAAAGTGCTATGGTGCTTTCCCACAGCAATCTCAAAATTCTTGGGCTCAAGGAATCCTCTTGCCTCAGCCTCCCATGTAGCTGAAACTACGGTGTGCATGACCATGCCTGACTAGATTTTCTATTTTTAGTAGAGATGGGCTCTCACTTTTGCTCAAGCTAGCCTCAAACTCCTCAAGTCAAGCCATCCTCCTGCCTCAGCCTGCCAGAGTGCTAGAATTACAGGCTGAGTCATTGTGCCTGGCCTGGACCTTTATATCTTTGCCATTTTTATCTTCTTAAATACTGTTTTGGCAGCCCAAACTTCAACTACCTCCAATCTTCCAGGAAACTGCTGCTTGCCAATTGCAACCATGTATTTTGGGGTCTGGAGAAGGCACTACTTAACACAATATCCCCTCTTAGATGCCAGGGGAAGCACCCGACCTCAGAGAGATAACTTGTGGCACCCCAATCCCCAGGCCACACACTTTTTGGTGATATGGAATCAGTGAAGTGTAGAGACCTCTGCGCAGGTGGGCAGACTGTGGCCTATAGAGGCTTGAACTTCAGAGGTCTCTCACCAGAGCAGACCCCTGGAGTGGGGGACATGCCTGGAACTACAGTGTCCTACTGGGAAGGCAGAAGCCAGGTTTTAACCACAGGCAATTTCTGTGGAGGCATTTCTGGTGAATTTAAAGAGATCTCAAATGAGAAAGATCAAAATCTTCAGGGCTCTGATAACTTGGTGTGGTTTTTATTTTCATTTAAAGTAATTGTTATTTGAGCCTGTCATTTTTACATTCATAATTTTGTATTATTTTGGCTAAAGAAGCCCCTCCCTCCAATTATGTAAACGGCAGGCCGCTGTCACCCAGCAGCAATCTGTGTGTTCCACTGTCTCAGGCTCCTCCAGGACACGCCCGCTGCGGCCACATGGCTCCCACCCCTTCCATCCACACACATCCCGGTTCCGTCCCTCCTACCTGCTCACCACTCCTTCAGTGCCCCGAGCGCTCCATCCTAGCAGCATCTGCCCAACTTCTCCCTCAGAAGCCCTTTCCACATCTGGATCAGCGACCGGCCAACTCTTCAGGCCCTGCTAACACCTCAGGTCCTCCATGAGGGCCACCAGCTACAGCTGCCAGACTCCCCACTCTTTCCCTATGCTCCTTGTAGGGCCTGAGCAGATATGTTGGAATATAATTGAATTGGACTAGAATACTCATCTCATTATACTTTGCACTAGTTACCCGCATGCTGATTTGCCCTTTTACTTTATGAACTTGAGTTCAGAACTCTATTTTCCTCGAGGTGACATTTCTGCAGCCCTTCTCACTGCTTTGAACCTAACCAGGGCTCAACAAATAACTGACTTCAATGGGACAGATGTGCTTATTAAATGACTGGTGATTGACTGAGGAGTAAGATTTCTAATTTGGCACATATTTCCGGAGCTCAGAAACCTCCTAAACTGCCAAAAAGTAACTGTGCCTGTTTCTCAGACGTTTGCCCCTCTGGCACCCGAAGCACAAGTGGCAAACAAGGGTGGCAGCCTACCATTCCAGACAAGTATAGCTCCTGGCACTGGGAGGCCCTGGCCTCTGCTAGGGCTGACTATTGGTTTGTAATATCTCCCTGGCATTCAATATCTTTCTTACCTCACTGGGGGGCGTGTGCAGAAAAGCATAGCTGGGGAAACTCAGAGATAGACAGGAAAAGCAAAGCCCCTTTTCCAAACACTCTGTTAAGGGAATAAAAATGATCTAAGTGTGTAAATAATAGGCTCAGCCATGATTCACAGTTGTAAATCTACTTCTATTCAAAGTGAGGGTGAAATAATAAAGACTGAAAATTGCACATGAGTCTGGATTGCTCAGGTCAGATTCAAGTTATATTACTTGGCATTATCCTGGGTGTTTTGTTAACCATTTTTATAGTTTTCGTTCAGAGGGAAATAATTTTTATGTTCTTCAGGCAATTTTGAGGCAGGGCAAATCCTATATCATATAGTCCTGTTATAGAGATGCTGTGTGCACCAGAATCTTTCCTTCCTGGGCTGGCACATATTGAGAAGGTTTCTTTCTTTTTGGAGCTCAGGTGACCAGAATGAGGAAGGCGGCCTTCTTCCCTCCCCTACTTCTGGAATTTCACTTATAGATGCAGAAAGAGTAATTCAGGCAGACAGGGGAATAACCAGAATCCACAATCAGAAAGAAAGAAAAAAAAGGATTGCATTTTGGCCTGACCTGCACCTGGCCCAGGAAGATTGAGTTCACTATCAGTGTCTGAACAAGTTCCCAGGGGTTAGGGAGTCCCCCCATTTCAGGCTCCCCATTGTCAAAGGGTAAAGAATTTATTAGTGAGAAATTCCAATTTCACACCTGAAAATTGTCTCGGTTGGCCTCAAGCTCTGTCCACACTTCTTGTTGCTGTTTGAACTTTTTTTTTTCTTTTGAAACAAAGCAATGATTACTTCATTTAGGCCATTTTAACCAGTCTCCCCAAGGATTCTTAACAGGATTGTGATAGCTCTTACTGAGGTTAGAGAATTATAGCTGAAGCGTGTAACACCCACATTCTGGTCAGTGGGCCCAGGACTGAGCTCAGCCCAGCTGCCCTCACACTTAGAGGTCACATTTATGGATCATTATGTTGACCTGTGCCCTCACAAAGTTCCACAAACCAGGTGGCTCGAACAGAAGGTTATTCTCTTGCAGATCTGGTTTTAGAAGTCCAAGATCAAGGTCAGCCTGGAGGCTTCTGAGGGCAGCGAGGGAGAATCTCCTCCCTGCCCCTGCCCTAGTTTCTGATGGTCTGCTCCCAACCTCTGGTGTTCTGTGGCTCCCAGATGCTCACCTTCATCTTCACACATGTGTGACAATGGGTACATCTTCCTATTCACACCCCTGTGTCCATATTTTTGCTTTTTATAAAGACACCAGACACATTGGCTTAGACTAGCAGTTCTCAACCTGTTGCAACACCTTTGGGGATCAAACGACCCTTTCACAGGGGTCACCTAAGACCATCTTGCATATCAGATATTTACAAATTATAGTAATGAATTAGCAAAGAAAATAATTTTGTGGTTGGAGGTCACCACAACATGAGGAATTGTATTAAAGGATCACGACATTAGGAAGGTTGAGGACCACTGGCTTCGACCTACCCTAATGACGTCACATTAACTACTTACATTGGAAACAACTTTATTTGTGGGGAACAGGACACAAATTGTTGTAAGTTGCAAAACAGTCACTAAGGAAACACCTTTGGAAATATCCTGGGTCAAGATTTTATGTCATTTATCACATGACAATCTTGCAGCCATCAGAAGACACAGGATGGGTTTGGCTAACAAACTAATTCACAGCTTAACATGATAATGGTTCATTTCTTACTCACCATTGAAGGCCGATGTGGGTCCAGTGCCTTTTTGGAGGAATGAGAAAAATTTCCTCTCATGCTGACTTGGGGATCCAGATGGTTTTCATTTTCCATCATAACTATTCCAAAAGCTTTTCCTTCCAGTTAGAAGACAGGAGAGAAAGAGCAGGGAGAAGTCACCTTTGCCCTCAACCATCTTGGGTCAAAGGCAACACCTATTACGGAAGTAGCCCAAGCTGTTCACAGGCCAGAATTAGTCATATAGCCTAAACTCAGCTGCAGAGAAGACCAGGAAAGGTAGAGATGCTCACGGTATTTGGTGAGCACAAGCACATTGGCCATACCTCTCTTCACCTAGAATATGACAGACTCGGTCAACTGTAGCTATGAGAGGCAGAATAGAAAAGCATCTCAGATTAAAACTCTGGGCTTTGGATGAGGCTCTCCAGTAGAATTAGCCACTTTATCGAATCTTATCCTTCAGGGTTCTCTCACTAAAATGAGAAAAATAATATTCTCTATCTTCTAAGCTTGCTCCAGGGAGAAAATCTGTTGTAAGTTTTTGTTATAAGTGTTTCTAGAGCCAGGTGTTTGGGTGATTTCATTTGTCAAAGATAATTTACAAATATTAGGAAAAAGAGAGAGGCATAGGAAATGTTCTGAAGCTGTTAAGCTTGGTCCTATGTTATAAGTAAAATTTCTATTAAAGAAAGGAGGAAGCTGGCTTGTTGGTGGCCCACATGAGAAGGAAAAGTCATAATTGCTGTCATCATTGTCAATCATCTTATTTATAATGATGTACAGGAGCAGGTCACTTTACTCCTATAAATCCATAAATCTGGGGCCATATTGTTTCTGTGGACTTTGTTCACCCCTTATCAGGTACAAAAGCCTCTATATTTGTGGGAAAATGTCACCACAAACGTGAGGAGAAAAGGTTCAGGTAGCATCTGATCCTTGAAATATCAGCCTGATGAGGGGGGAAAAAAAATGGGTCTTTGATGGAAAAGTCTCTTTTTAGGAAGGTCGAGGAATTTTTTTTAATTGACGTGAAGTTCACACAACACGGAATTGATGATTTTGAAGTGTACACTTCAGTGGTATTTAATACATTTAACATGTTGGGCAACGAGGACTTCCATCTGCTTTGAAAACATTTGTGTAGCCCCAAGGGAAACCCATACCATTATGCAGCCACTCCTAATCCCTTCCTCTCCAGCTCTCCGACAATCTGCTTTCTATTCTCATGGGTTTACCTCTTCTGGCTATTTCACAGGAAAGAGATCATGCCACATGTGCCCTCTTATGTCTGGCTTCCTTCACTCGGCATAATGTTTCAGGCCCACCCATGCTGTGGCACGTGCCTTTACCAGTTTGGACTAAACAGTGCTCCATGTGTGGACTTTCCACATTTTGAGTATCTGCTCATCAGGAGAAGGACTAAGTTGTTTCCACACTTTGGCTACTGTGAAGACTCCTGCCATGATCATTCATGTACACATTTTTAATACCACCTGTTTTCAATTTGGGGGGTAAAAATGAAATTACTGGGTCATGGCCATTTTCTATTTAACTTTTTGAGGAACTTTGAAACTGTTTTCCACAGAAAGTACACCATTTACACTCTCACTAGCAATGTACAAGTGTTCTACATTTCTCTCGATCCTCACTAATACTAGCTATTTCCATATTTTATGTTATAACCACCCTAGTAGGTTTGAAGCGGTAACTCATTATGGTTTCCATTTGCATTTCCCTAATGATTAATGATGTTGAGTGCCTTTTTATGCCTTTTGGGGGCATTTGTATATTTTCTTTGAAGAAATGTCTAAGACCTATGCCCACTTATTAAATGAGTTTTTGTCTTTCTATTGTGGAGACATAAGAATTCTTTATATATTCTGAATACTTATCAGATATATAACCTGCAAATATTTTCTTCCATTCTGTAGATTTTCACTTACCTGATAGTGTTCTGTGATAGAAATTTTTAATTATTGTAAAGTCTACTTTATGTACTTTTTCCTTTGTTGCTGAAGCTTTTGTCATCATATCTGAAAAAGCCTTTAGAAAAACATCCATTTCTTAAAGTTTGATTCTTTTACTCAGAAACTAATTAAAAAAAAAACTAATTTATCAATCAAGACATTGAATCAATAAAGGACTCTTCCATGATCTCTACTCATCTTTCATCAAGAATATACTAGAATTTTGCCAGACAGGATTGCAGTTCACACCTGTAATCCTAGCAGTCTGGGAGGCTGAGGCAGAAGGATGGCATGAAGCCCAGAATTCAAGAGCAGCCCGAGCAAGACCGAGACCCCCATCCATACTAAAAATAGAAAAGCCAGACAGGATTGCAGTGGGGGCCTGTAGTTCCAGCTACTCAGGAGGCTGAGGAAGGAGGATTGCTTGAACCCAGGACTGTGAGGTTGCTGTGAGCTAGGCTGACACTGTGGCCTGGACAATAGAGGGTGACTCTATCTCAAAAATTGTAATAATAATATTTATTAAAATTTGTTTCCAGTTTATAATATATTCCCCCACACGTGTCTGTCATTAGTATATCATAACAAATATGAGAAATATGCAGAGTCCAATAAGATGTCATTAAAAAATCCATAAATATTGAGAATGGCAGGAAAACGATGTAAAGGATTCAGAATTTAATTGAAACATTTAGAAAATAAAGAGCAAACTGTTGGCAGTTATTTCCTGATTGGGGTGTTACAAAGTGTCCCCTAGTTGAATTAGTTGGCTCAATTAGATAAACACCTATCTTGAACCTTGGGGGTAGGGCTACAAAATAAATCCCATTTGAAGGAGGTAGCACATAGTCCTTGTTTTCACAGCATTAAAAGTCTGCAGATGTCCATATCTGAAATAAAAACAATCACCCTGACCATATGAGCTGCTGATTTCACATCTGAGATCAAAATTATTCCCCAAGTGAGCATCTTTCCAAATCCAGGATGGTTTAAAATTACATTATAAAGATGATAAAGTATTAATACTTCAGTGTCAAGTTCAGGAATGGGTTTTTAATCATTCAGGTGATCTGTGTATATTCAGTATTTAAAGTGTTTGTAATGATTTACAATTGGCATAGCAGAGACTCTGACATATTAGCCCTGTGATTGTAATTTAAAATATGTAATTGACTTGTGATTTCAAGTTGAAGGTGAAGGTTTTTAACTAAGTTTGTAAACAGAAGTAAAACGTTTACAAGAACTAGATTTATTATATTTATAAGTTTAATATTTTATTAGACTTACATGACATTTAAATTCTCAAGGCAGTTTTGCTCATTAGAGACGTGAGTTTGTCTGGTCAAGTAGTTAAAGAGCTTAAAAAGAAAACTGAATAGATTACATTGATAGCTGCAGTTTCAAATGCATCCATTTGTAAATGAGACTGATTGTTTAAAGAGAAATTAGTTTGTTAAATTGATCAAACACTTAATCAACTGCCCCTGAAAGTTATGGTTCTTAATTATTAAAAATGTATATTTTAACAAGAATAATAACACAAACAACTTGAAGATTAAGAAAAAACATGGGGTTTTAACTTAAAAAATCCAATACCATTTTAATTTAAACTATAGGTAATTCTGATTGTACGATGTCCTGGAATTATGTGAGGAGCCATATGTCACTATGCCCATTTGAGTTACTAAATCAAGGAACAGTCTTGGGATAAGAGAAATGAAATTAGTGAGCAAAGGTCAACACAAGATAGAGCGTGGGCAATTCCACATAAATTAGGTAGGGTTTAACTTTTTTTTTTTTAATAAGAAAAAGGCAGGCTCTTTCCAAGCAATTATAAAAAGAAAAGAAAAGAAAAAAAAACAGCTTTAGGATAAAGTATTGTCCCTGAGTCAGGCTAATGGAGAAATGTAATTGCTGCAACCAATATGTGACTCTGAAACACTGGTGACCAGACTAAATCTCAGAGTAAAGACAAGGTCTTGACATTCAGGATGCCAAGTTCAACATCCTCTTAAACAGCTTCTGATGTTCAAATGGAAAACCTTTGAGATTTGAATAACTGGTACGTTTCTCTAGTGGAAAGTGAAGCCATCAAATACCTTAAAAGGATGCCTTTGGAATCAGATAGCTGGGATTCAAATCTTAGCTCAGGCATGTATTAAAAGAATGACCTTGGACAAGTCACTTGCCCTTTGGAAGAAAGTTCAGTTATTTAGTAGAATTGTAAGTAGATAACATAATAGCTATCTCTTAGGGTTGCAAAATGTCATAAACAGTTTAGCACCATGATTGACTTGGAAGAGCCACTCAGTAAGTTACACTGTAACTTACTGTATTGTCAGGAAGAGGAAATTTCTGTGAAAGGACACAAATCCACCATTAACATGGCTGCAGTTCCTCCTCCCACCCACCCACCTCCACCCCCGTCTTCAGCCTCTGGCTAAGAAACACACATGGCTATTTTACATTACATTCCTGCTTTTCATATTCTTGAAGCAAGTTTCTCTCAAAGACTCAAGAATGATATACTATCATCTGTTAAAAATCTGAAGAAAGGACATGAATGCTGAAGGCGTTTATTAAAATGTCTCAAGATATGAAATAACATTCTTCTCACTGAATGGTCATAAATTCAGAACTGTGAAGAAAGCCGGCTGGCACAGCTGTGAGCATCCAGCTATTGTAACCCAAATTTTGACTTTTAAAAACTTTATTCACACATGAAACAACTATGAAATTAAAATTTGTGATATTCAAGAAGATTAGACATGAATTTATTTTTCTCTTAATTGATCTTTCAGGCCTTTGCTATTATTTAGACTCATTCTAACACATTGGTCATATTAATCAGTTCAGAACACTCATAAAAATGACCACAGTCACTCTTTGTTTATTGTTAGATGAATTTAGGACGTAGGGGAATTACTGTATAGTTCAGGGATCTCTAAGGCCTCTGAGGCCACCTTGGGAAGCTAAGTCTTCTGGGAAAACATCACACGATTCTAGCTACTTATCCATGATGACAGCCCTCTCATAAGAAAATTGCTCTGCTAAATAAATGTTTTTTTACAGAGACTTGAAACTTCAGGTAGTGACAGATGACATTTTTCAAAACAACGTATTCCCCATGGCTTCAATAAGTAACAATTTTTACTAAACTCACGAGGAACTGGGATTTCATATTTTTAATTAATTAAAGAATATTTTAAATAAAGAAATTAGTATTTCATTTTTTTAATCAGAGGAAGAGAGGAGTAGGACTATCATGAATAAAGAAATTTCATACAGTTATGGACCAGCTGTTCCTTATCTCCACTGGGAGGAAAAAATTAAATTAGAAAAGGAAGCCCTCAAATGCACAGAAGGACATTTAGATAGCGAGAATAACTAAAGAAGGTTATGAAACCTTTACGCCCAGAGGTCTGTCCAAGGGACGATCCATACCTACCTGAGGTGATAGGTCCTCCTGGGCCAGACACCACCGCAAAGCCCCAATTAATCTAAATATTCCATTTTTGACAGATATACTCTTGGGGTTTCTATGACAGGAAACTGAAATCTACAGTTGAGGAATGCACCTTCGATTGTTAAGCCCTGGAATATCAGCCCAAATTAGCCTGACCCAGGATGTGGACTCTGATCTCAAAATAGTTGAGCCCTGAAAATACTGTCATTGTCTTTAAAAAAAAAAAAAAAAAAAGAGAGAGAGAGAAAGAAAGAAAGAAAAAAACTGAAGTAGAGACAACTTTTAAAGTTATGTAATTAGTGTGGAAGGGCCCTTCACGGATTTCACAGCATAACCTTCCATGAACCCAAGAGAGAAGAATTCATCATTCCCAGCAACTGGGAAGGTTTATCCTCTGATTTACCTAGGTTTAAAAAAAAAAAAAATCTTAAAACTAAGGCACACTTAAAGCACAAAAATTGTAGTACTTAAGAGGATTTATTTAAATCTCTCAAATAACAGCTTGAAAACAAATCCTGTTAAATGCTCCATTTCCGTATTCTTGTCAAAAATTTCTGCTCGGCCTTTTCCCTTTCATTAAACCCTGTAACTATTCGGTATATTGCGAAATAGCGTACGTGGTTGTTAGCAATCACCTATAACTATAGGCATTTCTGAAAGCAGCTAGGAAGCAAAGCCTTGAGATGTGCCAACATGGAAAAGCTGGATTATGAAGATATGATTGATCAGAGAAAAGAAACTGAGAGACTGTTTTTTGAAATGCCATGAATACACTCGCTCCTCTTCAGATCTATTTCCCCGTTAGCGCCACCTGCAAGAATTATTTGCTCTATGAGTAGATGCCAAAACCATGTTTCAAACAGAATACACACTGCAAATTTTGATGGGTTTCACTTTTCCCAGAGGCTGGCAAGAAAGACCAACGGGGTATTATTTGCAAGAAGACTCAAGGAGTCAGGTGGCCTTGGAAATCCTGACGCTGACGCCTGACTGCCAGGGTTAAGAACCCTACACTGTCCAGAAAGGAGGCTTCCCACAGGCCCCCAGCAGGTACCTGGGCAGATGCACACCAGGATGAAGGAGATGCTGATGGTCTGATGGGGGCAACAGCCATCCCACAATCATCCCACAAAGGGAAGGCAGAGGCTTGACCCAGGGGCACAGGGCTGGGACGGAGGACTACAGGGGACTGATGACTTTGGGAGCCTCTATTTGGTGCCGCTCTGGTTACCTTCAAAGGAAAATGCTTATACCAAATATTAAATCACAAGAAAGCATCAGGCTATGAGAGATAAGAAAGAAACACAACGAGAGAGAGAGTCTCCTCCCATTCCCACATGGAGGCCACTGGAGCAGAACTGAGGAGCAACTGGAAGCAAGCCACCAATAACTGGGAGCATCAGGACCTTTGCTGAGAGGGACAGAGCAGCAGTAATGAGGGGGGACTTCTCAGAGGACTTCGCAGGAGACCACAGGATACTTCTTTAATGGATAGGAAGGTTTGCAGAAACAGGGATTCCTTGATTTCACTGGTGGGTGCCAAGCCCAGGATTATTGTTCTCCTCCGTGTTTTGACTTTGTTGTGGTTGCAGATATGAAGCCCAGAAGAAAGCCTGTGTAACTAACATACTGAATTCTGCTGCATACTTTCTGGTTGGTGGAGGGGCTCTCTGATGTGAGTTCTAACCTTGTCTTTATGGACCCCAGCCATGACTCTCCAAAGCATCCCTGCTAGTGGTGTCCCTTTATCCAGGATTAGGACAGCATTCTGGTCAGATAGGTCAGGCCCAGCTAGTTCCACCAGAATCCTAAAGAAGAAACAAGAAAGAAGCAAAGAAAGACACAACCTCATGGAACCCTGTAGGCAATGTTTCCATTTCCTATCTTCTTTCCTTTGGCACTGATTCCTTTTTCCCTTACCCAAATCAGCGGGTCCACTTCATATGCAGCTAACCACCTGTACAGAAGAAGACAGCCTTTCTTTTTATTGGAGGTCAGCCTTTCTTTTTATTGGCCATCTTTACACATTAAAAAGGGCATAATGGATCTCTCCTCACTCAATTTGCTATGTGGGGAGAGATAGGGAATGTACTGTCCCAAGAACGCACTGTCCCCTGAGTTGACAAGTTCTCTGATTTTTTTCCCTTGACTTCCTTATATAAATGGAAGGGATGGTAGCAGAGCTGGTTCTGCCACCTCTTAAGTCAGTTCTGCAAGGATTTTCAGGGGCTCTGTTAAGAATAAAAGTCTTACTATCCTCATTTGAGGAGATGTATTTGCAAATCTGAGTCAAAGAAACAGTTTAATTCAACAACCTGTAAACACCTTAGCAGAGGGATGACAAATGGCATAGGAGAAACGCTACCACTCAAAGGAGCAGTCTCAGAACCTTGCTCAAAACTGTATCACTGCCATTCTATCGCTATTAAATATAATAGCAATATTACTTTTATTCCCATTCTCTAGTTAACAAAAATGGAAGATTAGAAAGGTTATGCAGCTTACCCAAGATCACCCAACTAATAAGGGATGACAACAAAATTCATTCTCTCTTAAACATAACTCTGTGATTGGACATATTATCACCAGTATCTCATATTTTATCCCTTTAAAGTGAATTTCTTATCTGACTAAATCAATATCCATGTGTTGACATGCCCAAATATTTTATGTTGCTCAAAACTAAAATTCATAGTTTTAGCATCTCTCATAGATGTTATCTGGACACCAACCTAAACATCTGGTTAATCCCTCCATATTTAAAAAATCAATCATCTTTAAATTGACTCTTCATATATTAATTCTCTAGTTGCTTTGGGCAGACTGAGAATCCACTCTTTTGTTACATGATTCAGTAAGTTAGATAGTAAGTATCGTAGTGTAAACATTTAACGTAAAACTGTCTTATAGTCTACATCCTCTAATAAATAGCAGGTTAATTACCAGTCAATTAAGTAATAGGGAAAAGTCATCACTGGAACCAAATCTAGCATGTCTGCCTTTTCCAGGCAAACACCTGGCAAGGGGAAAACCACCATCAATCTTAAGAAAATGCAATTCCATGTATTCATGATATCATACCCAATACAACATATTACCTTAAATAATAGTGAATTTTGCCATTTTGCATAGGAATATCCCTAAATGATTGCACATAGATTTGATAAACTTTTATAGAGCAGTGAACTTTTAATTTTGGCCCGAGTGTATGCCAATTAAAAGTCAAATGCCAAGTGGGTGCACCCAGAGTGAGTCTTATTTTTTTTTCTTTTCTTTTTTTTTTTTCTTTTTTGGGCTGGGGCTGGGTTCAAACCTGCCACCTCTGGCATATGGGGCTGGTGCCCTACTCCTTTGTGCCACAGGTGCCGCCCCAAGAGTCTTATTTTCTCCATCAGCAAAAGCTTCAGCTGTGGGCTGAGACTTTAAGGAGTACATGATGGACAAATGTGCTGAAGTAGATGCCATTTCACCCCAAAATAAAGACAAGATCCCTTAGTTTAGATGAGCTGGTAAGGTACAGATGGGAAATTTTAAAAAGTCACTTTGGGAGTACCCAAGGATAGGAATAGAGTTACTCTTCTCAAAGCCCAGATATGAAAATAAAGTTCACTTAAATGGATGTGATTATTAGCAACCTACTGAAAGAATTCATTATCACATCTAAAGAAAAAGAAGAGTAAGAGAAGAAATGTGCAGGTGGGACTCATCAAGTGTTGTTAGGAGACAGGCTGACATGCATATAATAATTTGACAGGTCTGTATATTATAGAGAATATAGCAATCATTTAAGTTCTTAAAATGAAGCATCTGACTCAATTTATAAAATTCCTTGTTTGGATTCTATGCTCACCAAGAAACTTTCTGATATTCTAACTTTTTATGTAATTTTCCTATAAGAAGAAACTTCATCTGTCCACAAGTGTTCAATATTTTTATAAATTAAATTGTCAGGTTTTGTGTATATGTTTTAGATCACTTGGAATTCTGTAAATAAAAGTGATATATAGTAAAAACTAATACTATGTAAGCAAAGGAAAATTTGTTAGAAGAACAAATAATTGAAATAATAGAGAGTCCAGTTGTAGGAAAAAGCAGGAGCCAGAGGGTCTCCAGAGACTAGAAGCAAGAAATACCGAGGTCATCTTGGATCCAGGACAATCTAGAAGGGGAACTGAAGCTGGGGTGCTTGATTTCCATACATCTCTCCTGGCCTTGTGCTTATGCTCAAAATCTAAGTCCCAGAAGAGAATATCTGATTGGCCAAGCTTGGTCACATAACTGCTCCTGGCCATACAGGATAACGAGAGGAAGGGTATGGAAGGAGGAGCTTCCTCATCTACTGTAACAGAAGAGTGGTCATCAGAATTCACACTGCCACCAAGATAGCACCCAGTAAAAGAAGTATAAAAAAGGTAGAAGAGAGATTTAATGGCCACAACCAGAGTAGCCACCATGAGTTCCCACCAGTTCTTTTAAGGGAATTTAGGAGGTCCAAGTCTGCTTACATTTGAGACTAAGACAGATTCAAGTTCTTAATGTTGAAAGAGTGTGGGCCAGAGTCTGAACAAAACAAATTCACAAACAAATGAATGCTACTTTGTGAGTTTCTTGATGAAGAGGCTTCACAGGTCATGTGGTCTGACTCCATCTTGACCTCCCCATCAATGACATATCTTCTCTGTCACATATGTCTGGAAAAGATTGTTTGACCTAATTATTTCCAAACTTGGTTTTATATCAGGATCACCTAAGAAGGAACAACACAACTCCTAGACTCCCAGTGCTGCAAGGAATTCTGGGGTGGGCTTAGGGTTCCATTATCTACATAACTCCCCCCCCCCAGGGTCACTCTATTCCAGCCCACTCTACCTTAATACTATTCTGAATATTTAAAAGTTCTTCCTTCCATTCACCCAAAATGTACTAAATTATCGAGTAACATCCAACGGTATCTAGTTTAATTCTAAAAGCTAAACTGAATAATGACTATTCCTCCCCAGATAGTTGAAGGCAACTATTGTGTTATGTCTTTCCCTACTCTCAAGCTGCCTGCAGGCAAGCTATTCCCATCTTTTCCAATCTTTCCCCGCACGCCAAGATTTTAAGTCTCTTTACCTTCCAGGTTGCCCTTCGCTAATACTCTTCAATTTGCTTCTATTACTCTTAGATATCTATTTCAGGTGATCTCTGATCAGTTTGAATAATGTAATTCTATTTGTCGCAAACTTAGATCACATTAGCTTGTGGGTGGCTAAATCTCACTTGGCTAATGGACTACGATCTCTCAATTATGTTTTTAAACAGAAGCTGCCACCAAAGTAGCCCCCTACCTCAGTTCCCTTTCCCTAATTCTATACTATATAGCTTGTTTAATTTTAGTTTGGATTCATACACATTACTTTATAATTAACTCTTATATAACTCATCTTCTTAGATTCTGCCTATCCAATCAGTTTGTCAATATCTTTATCTGTACTAAGGATTTGCTCTCTAAATCAAAGCAACTGCTGAATTTCTACACAGGAGAGTCTTTGTAGGTAGGCAGGAATCTACCGGGAGGGTGGCTTATTAAAGAAGCATTTGCCAAATGTGTTACAAAAGATTGAGAAAACATTAATGACGGCAAACAAAATGTGAGGGATAGAGCTTCCAATTCATCTCTTACTCCATCTCCCTGCATCACGTATTTGACATTCTTCCCAGCATCATCTTATGGGCAAATTTTAAAATCACACCTTTCATATTTTCAAGCAAACTAATAATAGAATGTTACACAGAACATGTTTGAAAACAGAAATATCAAACTTTCAACCAGATTAATATTAACTCATCATAAAGTTTTTGTTCAACTTATTATGACACTGCCTAATTTTGCTTTCATACAGGCTTTGTGTCTCCTTAATTCAAGCTTATCATGATATAGCTGGCAAAATTCAACATAAAAAGAATACATTTCCAAGATCTTCTAATAAATTAGCTGTGGCAAAAAAAGAATTTGATTAACGTGTCTTGTTTTTAGTGAATCCTTCCATCCATTCATTGCCTGTCCTACAATTTTGTCTGGAATTGACATCAATTTCTAGAGTATATCTTTGAGTCTGGTATACTGGAAACTCATGAGAGATGGGAGCCATAATTGCTTTGTGTTCAGAGGGTCCTACACAGTGCCTAGAACCCCATAGGTCCTCAATAAATGTTGGAAGGAATAAATTCTGTGGTTCAATAAATCTAGTTTTCCCAGTTTTGAAAAATCAAACTAGCATTTTTATCAGCCTTCTGATTCCTTCTACATTTATCAAGAAGTTCTCTACCCTAGATGTGGTGAAATAATATCCAGTTATGGGTGGATCAAAATAGACTCTGAGTTAATAGTAGCCAAGTCTTACCCTTCCCAACCAGTGAATTTTGTCAGTAACTCTCATTTCTTGTAATCCTGTAATAAATTTTATGCCCTGAATATCTAAAGACACTCTGACCATTAGCCCTTTATCCTAACACTAACCACATATGTTGGAATATGTGCCAACATCTGCCTGACTAACCTTGTGTCCAATTTTTAGTTGGAATTGACACCTGGCACTAATCCCTAAGCTGGTAGAGGGTACTGAAGTTTTTATTTCCAGCCAGAGGCTGGATCCTGTTTCTGATATTCCTGTAACTGACGTTATGTAGAAAATGACCCATTAATTATACACTGTTGCCATGCCTTGTTCTGCCACTTCTATGGGTCCCTTGGCATTACCAAAGACCCACTAGTGATAGAGTTATTTGAATATGCTTTCTTATATTTAAGGGCCTTGAATGTCCATCTGGCTTACCCATGGATAGGAGTAGATCTTCTGTAAGCTTTTGTATATTCCTCTTAGTTTATTTTCTTCCATCTAGCAAATCTCTCTCTGAATTCTGAACATGTCCCCTGGTCATGTGAACAATGACATCCAGAGTATAAGCCTTCCGTGCTAACAAATTCACATCATTTGGAATGTCTAGGTATTTTTTGTAATTTTTTTTGTCATCCTTGGTTCTATTTTCCCTGCATAATTTCAGTTCTATAATATGTAGTTTGAACATTAATTCCCTTGAAATATAACATAGAAGAAAAACAATTGAGAAATTCTGGATTTTATCTCTTCTATCAATGTGACATCATCAGTTCCTTATATATAAGATAAACCTCCGTATTTTGTGTTTTTATCTGGGTGACATTATTATTGTAGGTCTATACTTCTCTTTTAATCACCCATGATTAAATTGTTTCTTTCAATTTTTTTATATGTCCTTTTCATTCATTTATTCTAAAAAATGTTTCTGGTTATCTGCTGTTCACAAGATGCTATTCAAAGTGCTGTTAATATAGCCAAGAATGAAACAGAGGTCTGTACTTTGGAGACTATATCCTAGCCTGTGGAGAAAGAAAATCAGCAAACAAATATAAACAAAGTCAGGTGTCAAAAAGTGTTATAATGAAAAACAAGACAATGTAAAAAAGAATGAATAAGGGAGAAGAAAGACGGTCTCCAAAAGTCACATTTGAGTAGAGGAAGAGTAGAAGTGGGTTAAAAGATCATAAGAGAACAATATAATAGTCAGAGATAAAACAAAAACAAAGACTTGAGGCAGGCATGTGTTTGGCTTTTTCATTAATGTGGATGAAGTAGAATAAGCAAACAGGAGATGATGGGGGAGATAATATGGAATGATAAAAAATAGAAAAGGAATAAAAACAAAAATAGAAGTAAACATATGGGATACATTGGAAACTAACAAGGTGGAAGATGTGAACTGACTATATCAATAGTTATATTAAATGCATATGGTCTAAGGCAATTAAAAATCAGAGATCACCAGTCTAGTTAAGAAAGTGAGATATGCTATCTACAAGAAAAATACTTTAAATATAAGGATTCAGAAAGACCAAATGGATTTGTGCCTTAAAGTAACATGTGGCAAAAGATATGTAACTGCTAATCACAGGAAACATAGTGTGACTATAGTAAAGTCTAACAAAATAGAGTTCAAGACCAGAACTTTATTATGTGGTATAAAGAGAGATATTTTATATTAAAAGATAAAATAATCAGAAAGACACAATAATATTTTTATTGCGGCAAAATATACATAACATAAAAATTTAGCATATTAGTTTTAGAAATATAGTTCAATGATACTAAGTACCCTCATAATGTGTGTAACTAATACCCCGTTTGTCTCCAGAACTTTTATATCTTCCCAAACTAAAACTCTATGCCATTAAATAATAATTTCCTATTCTCCCTTGCTCCCACCCCACTGACATCACCATTCTATTTTTTGTCTCTTTGAAGTTGATTCATCTATATACTTCATACAAATGTAATCATATGATATCTGTCCTTATGTGTCTGACTTATTTCATTAAGCCTAATATGTTGTAGCATGTGTCTGAATTTCATTCCTTTTTGAAGCTGAATACTATTCCAGTGTAGAACAATTGAGTCCATGAACTTATCCTAGAATTAGTGCTACCTACCTCATTGCTGAATATCACTGGGGTCACATTGGAAGTACCCTTCTTGGGAAGCTATAAACTAACACCAGCATCTAGTCTGTCCTTTGAAACAATTTTGAAACTCTTTTTCTGGAAGGGCCATTAAAGCTGATGTTGTATTACCTTTGATGTCCTTAATGTCACCAAAATATCTTCCTTTCAATATTTCCTTTATCTTAAGGCAAAGAAAAAAGTCACTGGAGGCTTATCATTTCCTAGCTATTTTCCCAAAATAAATAAAATCATATGCCAACAAAAATACTTAATGAGAATGTTAATAGCAGACTTATTCTTAACAGCCAAAATATGGACATAAACCAAATGCCTATCAATAGAGGAATATAGATTTAAAAAAAAAAAACTGGGACATATTCGTACAATAGGTAAATATCTAGCAATAACAAAAAATTATTAATATAAGCAAAAACTGGGTAATTCTCAAAAACATTATATCAAGCAAAAAAACCCACATAGTTTATCATTCCATTTACATGAAGTATAGAAACCATTCCACTTTCTACTTTCTCTTTTCCTATTCTCCCTCTCCCACTCTCCTGCTCCTATCTCTCTTATTGAGGTTTGTATATGCATATATATATATTTTTTCAAATCTAGCTGTTAAAAATCAGAACAGATATTTCCATGAGTTAGGGATTGCTGCAAAGGGGCACAGGGATTCTCTCTACATTGAGTGAACTTTATTACATGGATGTTCACATTTTTCTACCTTCACTGCATTGTAGTCGGGCAATTTATGGAATTCTCTATTTATCAGTGGTTATAATTTGCAAAAGAATAAACTGAATTGAATAAAACTTCCATGAGTATCCATGGTCAATGTTTAATACCTCTCTAAAAGAAAAAATATATATATATATATATATATATATCTGCATATAGAAACCTCAATAAGAGAGATAGGAGCAGGAGAGAGGGAGAGGGAGAATAGGAAAAGAGAAAGTAGAAAGTGGAGTGGTTTAGATATGTCCCATCCAGATTTCATGTTGAAACTTAATACCCATTGTAGTGTTATTAAGAGGTGGGACCTTTTGTGAAGTAATTAACTCGTGAGGAATCTCATGGATTCCTCGAGAATGGATCAGTACCTTATGAATGGGCTGGAAAGAACCATCTGAGGCCTCATTCTTCGCCTTCCACCGGCTCTGGATGACACAGCAACAAGGTGCCATTCTTTGAAGCAGAGAGCAGCTGTCACCAACACCAAACCTGCTGGTGCCTTAATCTTGGACTTCCCAGCCTCCAGAACTGTGAGAAATCTCTGTTCTTACTGAATTACTTAGTCTATGGTATTTTATTAAGGCAGCACCAATTGACTAAAACATAAAAATATCAAGTAGGGAAAACTCTTTGAAGAAGTTCTGCTCTAAAGAAATTCAGAAAAATGGAGCATGAAGGGCATAGCGAGTTAAAGGGATTTTCTATAGCCATTAGATACTGAAACATTTTTGTACCATGAAAATGATTCAGAAAAGGAAGAATATATGAAGATGAAGAAAAAGAGGGCACAAATGTAGAAGTGATGTCTTTGCAAAGATCAGAAGTGGTGTACCTCGTAGACAAGGAAAGGGCTTTTCAGAGAGGTCCTTGAACAACCATCTTCGTTTTTTCAAAAATACCCCAGATTCAAAGACAGCACACGTGAAATGTTTATTGCAGAGCTGACCTATATTCAGTTAAAATTTAAAAAACAAAAACTATCATGGCTGCTGTTATTCCTGTTTCTTTTCTTTGATTACACAAATTACACACCATCAGTGATTTCATGACAACTTTTACTTCTTCAAGCATGCAAAGAAAACAAACTTTGTAATTTATATAAGGAAATATGATTAATTTGGGTTAAAGGATTGTCACAAAAGGTTTTAGAAAGCAATAACTTTAAGAGCTAGTCTCAAAAGACAGGCATAGCAAAAAGCGGAGATAAAAAACTTCTCAGTCCAATCCCGGTCCAAAGGTTGAATTAAGGTTATAGTTGAATAACTGCTAATCAACCTTTTCTCATTTGATCTAATAGAAAGCTCCAACTATTACATAAGTGCTACAAATACCCTAAAATGCCTGTGATTTTCCTAAGCCTGACTGGTTTAGAATTAATATCACTAAAGCTCCATTCTGACCACATACAGGCCTATCTCTCTCACACACATACATCTCTCTCTCTCTCTCACACACACACACACACACACACAAAAGAAAAGCCCATATTCACCATCCACAAATACCCACAGCTTGAGATTAATAGTCAGGATTTAGGAGGGCAGGAAACGTCTATAAAAGCCATGTGTGAAGGCCAAAGTGGATTTTTAATATTGGGGACAACAAGCATTAACTAATTTTTCCTGCTGGAGTGTGCTGTCCTTTAGTCTCCATTTTTGCTCCTAATTGTTCCTGCAGGTAGTAGGTTAACGCGTAACGTACTTAGAGAAGGAAGCAATTGAATATGGCATAGATACTGAAAGAAAGGGCTCAGGAAAAGAGCAGCATGCGCTCTAATCTGGCCTTTTACAACATCCACTATCAAAGAGCTTTGGGGGTTTAAGGGGATTAGATACCATAACCCATCTGTCAGGTCATTATGGAAGGAAACGCTCCCGCTGTTTTCAAGGGAAGATGCCCTACTGTATATTATTATCATTAAGCATTTACAGAGCACTGTAGGCTCGCAATGCACTCAAAGCATTTTCATTTGTTGTTCCCCACAAAATGCTGTCAAGTCTAAGAATTCTCCACAAGTGAAGAAACTGAGGTATAGAACAACGGTGGCAAATGTTTGGACCACACAGGGAGGGGCAGGAGCTATGAAGGGAACTTGGGGCATTGAGAAAGGGAACGTGTCCTATCTCCTCCTCCCAGACACATGCCAAAAGGTGTATGTGTGTGTATCTTAAGGACAAGACCAATTCTTTGTGCTTTACTGCAATCTTGTACATGATTCCATAACAAATACCTACAAGTTATTTTCTGTAGACACGGGATGTATGGAAGCAGCAGCTGGGCATCGTGATTGACACTGCTCCATCTGGGAGGAGAAGCGGGGTGCACTCAAGCATGAGCATGGCTAAAGTTGGGCTGAGATAGCGCAGCTATCACTTACCAAACTGGAGATCCCAAATCTGAAGCATAATGAGGCAAAAATGAAATACTACCTATCCACTCATCCATATACTTGTAATTTGCTAGGAAAAAATTAGCAAGCAATTTAGTAGACAGGGCAAAAATAAAGATGTTTATTGGAAAGCACCAGACTATCTACTGTAGGCTCCCAGGAGAGGAGCGCTAACATTCACGATAACATGGCGCAGTTACCTGGTGGTGTTTCCTTTTCTGAGATTTTTTTCCCTCCTATTTAGAATAGAATTATGGGAGTGTGACTCCCATAATTTTTTTTGTGACTCTTATTATTGAAGAGATTATAGTTTTCCTCTGAAAGAGAATTAATCTCCATTAAAATAAAAAATAAATAGCACAGATATATTTAGACCTTAAAAAGAGAACTTTTATGCCTCAACTGTACAAAATTATTTAAATGCACTGATCGAACTGGATGATGTAATTTAAGGGCTATATTTTGTGTCTTTTAAAATTGTTATGCCTTCCCCTATAGAATGGTTTTTCACACTATTCTTTAATTATGCATTGGTAAAAATGATTAGTGATAGGCACTTATTTATTCTTTACTGTCAGATATAATCTCTTTCCTAAGTCTGGAAGGAAAGGACTTAACAGATTAATAAAAAAAAAGGATATATTCATATATACCTGTATTATATGGAACAAGGTGATGGTTCCATATGGGAATTATAGGTAAATTACACTAGCGCTTGAGGAACAGTCCAGGTCGAGGCTGAAGAGGACTGTCATCACCTTCGCTGGGAGGGAGCATCAGGTAAGGCAAGAAGAGGAACGTGGAGAGGCTCCACAGGACAGAGCAGTGGAGGGGGTTCTCCAAGCTTGTGTGGGAACTGGGTGAACAGGGAAGCAGGAAATGAGACATTCCAGAAAGTCTTGGTACATGTACGGTAGAGGGGCAAAGGAGGAATTTAGAGGGAAGAGCTGACAGTAGTATAATAGTTCACAGTGACTAAATAGTTGAGCTGGATCATAACTAGGTGGAAAAGGAAGTAGGAGAGGAGGCAAAAGGAGGCCACTTAGAACCATAGGCCCCAGGTCTGCCTAGTTGTCAGACTTCGTACAAACTCCAAGAGATCTTCAATCCAAGATATTCTGATTCTAGGAATGCATCAGCAGATTCAAAGTGGCCAAGTGCAGTGGCTCACGCCTATAATCCTAGCACTTCAGAAGGCGAAGAAGAGATGATTGCTTGAGGCCAGCAATTTGAGACCAGCTTGAGCAAGAGCAAGAACTCGTCTCTACAAAAAATAGAAAAATTATCTGGACATGGAGGCACGTGCCTGGAGGCTGAGGCAGGAGGATGATGTGAGCTGAGGAGTAGGTGGTTGCAGTGAGCTATGACATCGCCACTGTATTCTGGGCCAAGTGACAGAAGGAGAACCTATTTGAAAACAAACAGATGAAAAAAAAGCTATATAGATTCAAAGCTAGGGGTGGCTGTAGCGATAATCCTCCAGAGGTGATTTGAAACCACTGGCTCAGTTTGTTCCTTCATTTCATACCACTTCTACTTCACGGCCTCCTCACTCAACTGGACAACCGCAACAGAGCTTCTAAAATGTACCTATGCTAACGGCCCCATTCCAAAACCCTGATGGCTCCATATTGCCTAACAAAAGACACACTGTGTCAGACTCCTCCAAATCTAGCCCAAACCTCCTCCCTCTCCTGTTTCACCTGTGTCATCCCCCAGCATGAGCACATGCGTGTGTGCACGTGCACAGACACACACACGCACACACACCCTCTCATTTTCTAGAGCCCGGGCAGCCTCTGTGGGTTGGGATGCCCTGTGCGCCACTCCTACGACTGTACAAATTCTGACACTCAGCATCTCATTTCCGGAATCTCTTCAAAAGAAATAATCTAAAATGTTAAAATAGCCTCATCTCTTAAAATTACCCACCTCACTCCAGCTCCAGCTGTAAGGAACTACCTGTAGTTCTCATTGCCTCTGGGTCTTTGCAAATGGTGCTCCCTGTGTCCCTGTGTGTGTGTGGTTGATTTTTTCCCTATTTTTTTTAACTTCTCTGCATTTCAGCCTTAAAAGACCAATTCAAATGTCCCTCCTCTGTCAAGTCTCCTCCATCCTGCGGAGCATTTAGCCACACCCTGCACCAGACTTCCTAGCACCTGGAATCCATCTCCGCTATCCCACTTATCGCAGTGAATGATAATGGCTTACCAGTCCATCCTTCTCTAAACCACAGGGACCAACAGTCCATTTCTTGTGCTTTATCATTAGCATCAAGCCCTCCAATTTTAGTGAATAAATTAATAAGTGGTTCAAATGAGAAATAATGAAAACTTAAACCAAGTATGTTTTTGTTTTTGTCAAGGTTTCTTGTTGTTTGTTTAATATTGGGATGGGATCTCACTATGTTGCACAGGCTGGTCACAACTCTCAGGTTCAAGTTATCCTCCCACCTTCACCTCCTAAGTAGCTAGGGTCACAGGTGCATGCCACTGTACCCAGCTCCAAGGGGGGTTTTAAAGGGTATTGTAAAGGTGCAATCCATAAGCTTAACTGTTCAATGTTAATGGTAAAGCTAAGAGAAGTGTCAAAGACAAGGTCAGGGCCAGGTGATCATGTGGATGGTCTTGGCAAGAAAAATAAGAAAATGTGAGATGAGAAAGAGCTTAACATGGACAAATCCAGCCTGGGTCTTGAAGAGGACAAGCAAAAAGAGAGCCCCAAGTTCTAGATGTGGACTCATGAGACCTGCAATCAGCTCCTTTCCCACCATGCAGGCTGGACGTTTCCATGCTATTCCTATGACTCTGCTCCCGTTAGCGGTCACGTTGCTGAGATGCAGTGTGGGTAGCTATTAGTCACTGCATGATGGTATAACAATCAATGGATGTGTAACCAGTTTATTGAAAGGGCTGAACATAATGAGCTCAAACAGGAAGCAGCTGTATTTCCTCCCACCACAGACTCTCATTATGTCAGACTCCCCTTCCCATACCTTAATGACATTTCAGGCAGCTCCTGTAGTTTTTCAGTCATTTTCAACAACAACAAAGGGCATCAATCTCATTTCAGTAACTATGACTCACTTCCAGGTAGTGAAAGCCTCTGTTCAATTTTAAATTTTCATCTCATGTCTCATTCCCCCCAAGATGAGCTCAGGACCCACCTGACTCCAAACTCTGGGAAGCTGAGCATGGTCTGTTGGGAGGATCCAGAAAAGGGGACAAAGTACTTTCAGCCAGATGGCGCCCCTCAGACTTCTCTGTTGACTGTCCCTGGCCTCTTCCATCCCATCTTGCCTCTCCCATCCCATCTTGTGTCCACATGCTAACTTCCTTACAGGGTCCACTTGTGTGTACGTCAAAGCCCCCTCATTCCCTGCTGTGGGCATTCTCTGGCTAGCCTCCTATGATCCCCACAGACTCACACACACACAAACTTACACATAAGAGGTCCCAGCAAGGCCACTCAGCCTGCTAACTCTAACACTTGCTCCCCAGGAACTATGCATCCCCATGACACCAGCTGGAGCATAGGCCTGCCTGGCTGTTGACCCTTCTCCCAGCAGAAGTAGCTCTGTAAGCCCCACTAAATCTTGATCACTTTCCAACACTCAAAAACAAATGGCCTTCTCTATGTCTCAGAGAGATCAGCCTTGTTAAAACAGAAATGAAAGGAAGAAAAAAGATACTCGCTGCTCAGTTTTGAGTTTTTAAATAGTTTTATGAAACTGATAGCTGAGACAAACATATGAAAGTACTTTTTAATTTGCAGGAACTATGGTGTTTTGCAAGAAAAAATAATTTTTTTAATTTAAAATGCCTGGTTTGGGGAATTAGACAAGGTATAAAAAGGCAAAACACCAAAGCAGCTCAGAGCATAAAATTTGTGCCATACACACTAACTAGAAAGACCAAAAGAGCCAGGTTACAGCCCAGAGGAGGTAAAGATTCAGAGGGGGGAAGAGGCAAGATGATAATGGGGAGAATGTGACAAAGGAGACGGTCAGAGCAGCCCAGGATGGGGGCCCAAGCTGGAGGAAAAACACAGGTATCCAGAAACTACCTAGCCTTTGCCAGAACCAAAGCCATATGTCACCTTCCAGCACCAGAGAGGCACAGGAAACCATAAACCATCTCACTGTTGCAAGTGCATTCTGAAAGTATCCGATGGAAAATCACACGTGACTTGTGCCGAGAAATTACATCAGCCTACTTGCCCTGACCATCCCGAGAGAACTTAGTATCTGCTGGGGTCTGCGTATCACCTAGTAATCATGATAGTGACGTGAACTCCAGCTGTGTCACTGTTTGCGGATAATCCACCCCTTCCTCTGACCCTTTAAAGGCTCAGGACACTGAAAGGCCCCCAAAAAGTAAGGCCAGAAATTCGTTCTGCAAGATAGAGTCCAAGTAGCTTATTGAAGCAGTACAGCTGACCTGGTCTGCTTAGCTCACACACACCCCCACCCTGTGATTAGTTAAGGTTTCACACCATGAGTATGAGGATGTTTGTTCTCAGGAGACTTCGAGGAAGCCGTCACACATAGCCAATGGGTTTTGTGATATTAGTAAAGGTACCTTTGGCAATACAACATTTTCTTTGATGATTCTCTTAGACATTTTGTTAAAGTGAAGATTATCTTTGTGTTGTTTAAACATTTTGTGTTGTTAGAGTGAAAACTACTTTGATATTGTTTTCTGTTAGACGAAGTTAAAATTTTCTAGGTTGTTTTTTTTTTCCTGGTATTCCCATTATGAAAGTTATTACAATTGTAACTAAGGCAGAACAGTCTTTGCCAGACTACTCACGGTGTTCTCCAGAATTGCTGGCCTTCTCATAATAAAGCTTGTTCAGACATAAACCCTGTGTCTGCATCAGGCTGACAGTGACGGACAGACCCTCTTCATTGGGTAACAATGGTACCCTGGGGCCTGAGGGTGGTGGTGTAACCATGGGAAGAGCGGCTGCCAGCACCTAGCTCCTACACACCGGTTGCTCTGAGTGGATCGTTCCCACTGCACACCGTGGGCCTGGTGTGTCTCTTAGGACAAGGTGTAAGCACAACTGTAACACGGCCAGCCACGGCTTCCCTATAGGAAACGCATGACCCCAGCAATAACAACAAACCCTGACAATTTGGAAAATGCAGAATAAGGCAAGGTGAGTCTTCTACTTACTGGAAGTTATTCACACCAGCTACCTAAACCCCTTTCTTAACTTGAACATGTGGGAAAATGGGCTTTCTAGGGTAACCTGCCTTCAAACTAACATCCTCCTTGGTTTCATATATAAAGCGTGGTATAAAAACAACTCTTGTCTCTCTCCTAGAAGGTAAGTGATGTTAAATGGGTCCCTTGCCTTATCAAAAGAAAACCAAGAAGAAGGAGAATGTGTGGAGGAGGCGCGGGTGTGAGGACCACCAAAGTGAGATCAACCCAGGACCCAGGTGAGCTGTGCATTGAATTTGGGAATATTTAGTTTTCAAAATTGCATTCCTCAAGTTTACCAGGTCACAGAAAAAAATGCATAGTGCACTCCTCATTTCCATGGTCATTCGCAGGCAAGTATTTGTACTCGGCCACAGAGAAATTTTCAGACCATTTCAGGCCATCAGTGCTGACCTTAGTGACTGCAAACTGGGACCCTGCACCCCCCTTCCACAGCTTTCCATATCAGAACACTGACGCATAGGCTGAAACCTTCATTAGGCATCACTCTCTTACCGTCCTTGGGAGAGTTGACTATAAACAGCTTATATATTCCATTCATGCCTATAGTTGCCTTTGTACCCTCCAAGATGAGATATTACTCAGTAAAACAATGTTTTTCTCTGTTTTTCAACATTTTAACAAACATTGACAAAGAACCTTCCTCTGTATGCTAAGAGTTGAAGGCACAAAGGTGAGTGAGAAAATCCTTGCTTTCAGAGAGTTCATAATCTCTTTTATTGAGTGCATTTATATGGTGCTCTCTTTTGCCTGTTAATTTATTTAGATAAATCGATGTATATGGTGAACTTTGCCTTGGTACCTCAGACCTGTGTTTGAGATTAAATCTGATTCTATCTTTTTTTTTAATTGGGTAGCTCTCCATAAGAATGTCAGAAATATGTTTCTTTTTCTGGTTCTCTCCCTCCCTCCATTCAAACTTATTCATACTCTTTTTCTCTTCCTTAGTGAGTTAAGTAAAAATATATTTCATTTGGTAGCTTTGTTAAATGTGTCCCTGATCTTGTTAAATGTTTGTGTTACCTAATCTTAAATCTTAGTTTTTACATTTTTAAATTTGTGTATTACTTATGTAGCCCTTATGCGATTTTTTTTTTTCTTTTTACATGTCAGTAGAGCTTGACTGAAAAATAAGTTCTCTATTGCTGAGCTGACAACTCCCAGGTAGGGTATGTTATATAACATGCATATAAAGCTATAGATAATAGTAAATTTATCATTTACTTTTAATCATTATCTGGTATCAAAAGTCTCGTATGATTTCCAATAAGCCTGTTTTCATTTCTTTTTTGCTCATAGGCTGTGGGCCAGGATAATACAATGGAAATTTGAGAGAAATGCAAAATACCCCTGAAATAAACCAGGAAATGGGCAGATTATAAGCCAAAAGAAAAATTCTCTATCTAGAAGGTGGCACGTAAACAAACGGAGGTCATCTACCAATTTACTTGATTTTGTGCCCACGTATAATCAACTCCCAGTATAAAATAAAAACCAAGATTTACAAATATATTCGTCACACCCTATTTTATTAAATTCCAATATTATATAAAATCAGCCAGATTACTCGTTCCATTCATTCTTACTGGGGGCTCTGTATTATCAAGCCTTAGCCTTAGCTCAATATCATCAACTGCTTTGTCCCGAAGCCTTTGCCTCCCTGCAATCTACCTTGAACTTCACAAATGCACGGCTAGCGACTGCTCCAGCTCCCTGTCGCTCATGCTGCACAACAGGCCTGAGTTCTCTCTGTGGGGACCTGCGATCCTTTGTTCTGACAGCTGCCTTCTCTCTATGTTGTGTGATCGGAGAAAGTTTTGAAGATCTTTCGGTCACATTTCTGCATTTGGAGCTTAGACGGAAAGTCAACTGCACCACTCGCCCTGCTGCCCCCAGCACCAGTGTAGCGCAAACCTCGCTGGCCTCTCCTCCTTCCCACAACGGCCCTCGCCAATGCCGTGCTCAGCTCCCACACTGAGCCCAGAGGAATTTAACTCCCTCAAAACTTACACCATACACGCTTCGTGCCAGACAATCTGCGAGGTGTTTGGAGGCACCAAATGGAAAGAACCTTGTTTTAATTATCACATAATTTCTTGGAGGAAAGAAATAACAATTAAAAAAAAGCAACTTTAGAAATAAAGGGTTATGTAAACTGAACGCAAAGGACTGAAACACTCATGAATGGGCAGGTGGGGACTTTTGGCAGATTCCAGGTAAAGGGAAGAGCATTTTACAAAAGAAAAAGCAAGGAGATAAGCAGAAGAGCTTCTTCCAAGAGTTTGCACAGAGCATGTGCCACGTTTAAGTAAAGAGGAGCTCAGAGAGGTTATAGAAAAGGCTGAAGAAGAGAGAACGATCATTAGCCTTAGAATTAGCACGCAGAGCTATCTGCCTGCAGAGCCCACCTGCTCTGTTACTGCCTCAGGATGGAAGTCATGTGCTGCCCGTGGTACATGCACCAGGCGACGCTCTTCACTGCACGCTGCTGTGTGTGCTTCCCGGAACGGTTCAGTCTAATGTGCACCAGCTTTCCTCCTCCACTGATCCACTGAAACTGCCCTCGTGAAGGTCACACAGCCCCATGTCGACTAATCCACCTCTCTCATCTTACCCAACTTCTACGTGGCTTTCTACTCCTTGAAACAATTTTACCTCTGGCTCCTCTGACCCTACGAAGCCCTGGTTTTTCTCTGGCCTCTGTGGCTGCTCTTTCCCATCTCCCCTGCGACCTTCTCACGTCCTTCACGGCCCGGAGTATGAGAACAGCCAGGCACGCCTATGTGTCTACCTACTCCCTACTTTCTTTTCCAAACTGAACTCATTTTGACACCAGTTATTTTAAATGTCTCTAACCTTGAATGCCCAAATGATAGAAGAGTGGCTAAAAGTGTAAACTCTGAGCCAGGCTTTCTGGATTCGAATCCCCATTCCACTGACTAAGTTAAACCAGGTGATCTTAAGTTAGGTGTGTCACCTCTCCGTGCCTCAGTTCTCCCATGTGAAAACGGAGAAGACCACAGTCGCTATTATCATAAGCAACTACCTGCCCTACATCTACACTTAGATTCAAATTGAGTGTGTACCAAACTAAACTTTGTATTCCCCCTACCTTCACAAACCTGCCCCCGCCCCAAGAAATGGCACCATCTCACACTTTGACACGAGTCAAGAAAACCTAAGCACGTCCTTGAGTCTTTGCCTTTGCTGACTCCCAAGACCAAGTCTCATCTGCCTTTCCTCTAAACTATATCCCAAACCTCTCCAGCTTTCTTGATCTCCACTTGCCCACCCTAATCCTAATTCCACCATCTCCTACTTGAAGAACTTTAGGAACTCCCACTTGACCTTCTCACACTTGCCACCCTACATTTTATTTTCTATATAAAACTAGAATTATCTTTTTTAAAAAGGTAAAGATCATATCACTCCTCTCTTTGAAACATTTCCATGGCTTCTGATTCATCTTAACATCCAGACTGCACACCAGGAAACTAGCTCCTCCCTCTCTTCCCTCCCCCGCCTCATCAGATCCCCCTCCCCCACTCCTCACATGCCAGTAACACCGGCCTGTATCTGTCCTATAAATGTGCCGCCTTATATCACCCAGGTACCTTTGAGCTTCAGGGGAATGTTCTTACCACTGGATCACCAGTGCTGATAGGAATGCCTCACACATGAGTCTATTCTAAGTATCTGTTTAACAAATTGATTGACTGATGGCTCTTTAAAGTAAGTCAAGATTTCATTCATTTAATTTATATTTTAAATTCACTAGGGGTGCTTTCTGTATAAAGGAGCCCTGACGCAAAATATTTTTAGATGTGTAGAACCATTCTTAAATTAGTTTTAAAAATAGGATTTCTGCTGTTATAAGGATACACACACACACACATATACACAATAAACACAATCTAGGAATGGTGTTGTTTTTAACACACACCAAAGGTGTGGCTCAGTGAATATGGAAACTTTATTATATTCTGAAATAACTATGTCAAATATAGAATTGGACTCTGGATCTTTGATATGTTTACCACTTTTTCAAAACTGAGTATAAAATTGTAAGAGTAGTACCAGACAACAAAGGTGGCTAGGGCAAATGCCGCCTGTGACACAGGTGTTCCTAATGCATGTCCCTCAACATTCTTAATAGAAAGTTATAGAAACCATGCAAATATTTAGATAGACTATTTTAAATCCCCAAGCTTCTTCGTATAAAGGTATCTAAAAATAAATCTTTTAACAGTAAATAATTTATATGCATTTTAATATTTTTCTGAAACTTTTCTGAATTTAACTTCACCTAAAACTTTCCTTTCAGGAAAGCACAGAACAATTGCATTTACTTTGTAGCCATGACCATTTTTTTCCTTTTTCTTCTGCCACCTTGGTCAATGCTTCCCCCACCTCAGCCATAAATCATGAGTTTTGTAAGTGTAATAAATCATTCGTTACAGGCATTTTTAAGATTTAGTTTTATCAACTTTTAACTGATATGTTTTGCAGGTACTCCAGCTGTGATAGGGAAGCAATATAAGTTTAATATTTAGTTACTACAACCTAAAGGCACAATGTTTTACTAAATCATGAAAACTCTGAGTAAAAACAGTGTCCCTTAAATAATGAAAGCAAGACTTTAAGCCACAAAATCCAGCAACATTTCTAATTAATGTTAATGATAATTAATTCTTCAAAAATTCAAAATTTAGTGATTAAATCTTTCATTTTATGATCCAGTGCCAGTTTATATTCAAAGAGTTGCCATTATGTTTCATATACTTAGTACTAAATTCTTCCTAAAAAAAATTTCCAGACATACCAGTTCTCTTAAAGTTGGCTATCGTATACCTTAATTGTTTTTAAAACAAAACAAAATTTAAAAGCCACCACTCACACATTTAAAACTTTTACAATTTTTTTAAACCGCATTATACCAGATGGAGAAAACATATATCCTGTTGAAAGCCACTTCTTACAGGAAAAACGATGTCAATTTTTAGACACTCAAACATAAACCATAAATGAAATCAGAATGAAGAAACATCTCGTGCATAGAAACTATCTGAAGACAAAAATGTGATCTCTATAGAAAGAACGCATCACCCACTGTTTTAACCCTAACTAATCACTGCACCTCATCCATCAAGTTCTGGGGCAGGTGAAGTAATAGATTCCCAAATAAAGCATGGACATGGTGCTACTGCTTACAGGGTAAAATGGCCACTTCAATTTATTTTGTAAAGTGTGCTTATGTTGCTCTCTCTTGGTGAAAAAGTAGTACTGTTCAAATGGATTACCACTGATTTTGTAAACTTTGTTTTAAGGTTTTCTTGTTAAGAGAAACAGTCTGTCTTGATACAGTATTTTCAGTGCCATTTGCACAAATTAAAGTGCTAATTGCTAACCTTAGAACAGCTAGAACTACTTTAAATAATTCTGCGTTTCTAAATTGACATAAATTAAAAGCCAATTGGAGCACACACTCAAATGTTTTAATTTATGGACTCCCAGGAGATTTCCTTTTGTAATAAACAGAGTACCAAATAAAATTAAGAGCAGGATGGTAGTAATTACAAAAGAATTCAGCTTTAAAAACCTGATTCACCCAAAGAAGGTGGAAATATTGGCAAAGAATCTCCTAAGTGCTGTATCCATTTATGTATTTACAGAAACCAATGATGATCCACATTTTAAAAAATTTTTCAGATATAAGTGATCAGGTAGATAGTTAAATATAAGTGATAAGCTAGCTATAAGTGATAGCAGAAGTCCAAACATGTTAAGAGAATTCTTCTGTGATAACCACTTTTAAGATCAAAACCAGTAGCAAGCTGAAAGACAGCTGGTACCAGTTTACAAGAGCTGGGTGTGCACATATCTCCCCAACTTCATGCTCAGGGACATTCTTTTGACAATTCAAATTGTCATGGCAGGAATATTTACACCACAGAAGTTGGCAAATACTATAAATAAAGATTTTGTCTTTCTTTTGAGGTGTGAGAGTATTTTTTGTGTTATTTTTTGGTTGACTGGTTGTTAAATATTTACTAGAAATGCCCAAGAACATGGCCTTTGACCAATGAAACTTGACATTTAATTAACAAATTTTCCTAATTGCAATAAATATCAATGCCAAATAAAGGACTTCTCAAGGAAGTCATTACATACAAAACACCATGTAAGTGAAAATAAGAAATTCAGTGTAGTATTTAGAACAAAAGGACATTTTTTTTCTTTTTCATACACTTATGAATCAAACAATATAAAATGCTTTATTGTCAAAATAAAAACCATTCACAATTACCATTTCTTCTACTTTAAATCATGAATCTTTTCAGAGAGAGGCACTCCAGCAATATTTCTAACCAGTTCTCTATAATAGTTAAATAGAGTTGAATAACTTCTGGGGAATTGTTAACTTATCAAAATAACACATTCGATCAAAGTGAAAAAATGTTTTGTAGGTTTTATATTTTAAATATGGGGCTAGTGACATAGATGTTCAATAGCATGAACAAAGACATAAAAGATGTAAGTAAAAGTGGGTTTGACAAAGAATTGAAAATGATGTCCATTAAGCCAAGGCCCTCATGTGCTCACTGGGTTAAGGTCATCTTTAGAAGGCAAATCGCAGGGACCTTCTCTAGGGTGTTCCTTTCACTTGGAAGATTTACCCATAAATTTAGAGAAAAACCCTCAGAAAGCAACTGTTATAGGGTCTAAAGCCTTATAGTGGGACTTCCTATAAGACATAAGAGTTTAACTTCTAAGTATAACAGTCTTCTGCAGCTTGCATATTTCAAAGGCATGGAAATGAACTTGCCTGTGGAATACAGAGCCTGGTAACTTGCATTTGTATTAGGTATAGTTCATGGCGTGGGGAGGATTATCAAGGGAAGGTTTGATTGATTATTATTCACGTTTTACCTGTGACCTCAGGGGCCACTTGAAGATGCTATACCCTAAGGTGACTATTCTGTTGAAAAGAATATAATATTAATTAACGTTACATATAAATAATTGAAAGACACTAATTGACAGTGTCACTAGCAGTGACCATACTGCTAAGCAACAGATAAACAGCATCAGCCACCAAGGGAAAAAATAGGGCCTTTTAAACTCATCTTACACTGCATTCTCTCATAATGAAAGCCAATAACAAAAGCACGTTTTAGATGAAAAGATGTTGGAGAAAATATAACCATGAAACAGCAAGAGTTGTCAGTTTACACAACCATTATAACCTCAGAACAAAAAGATAACTGGTGATATAAGATTGTTTTAATATTATTGACAGAAGGATAGAATGATCATCATATCAATAGCTTAGAAAGAAAGAATTATTATGCTGCAGAGACCAATCAATGGAAATGCAATTTCCAATGTTACACGTCATTAAGTTGAAGATATATGAGAATCAGTTTTAAATACAACATATAATCAGAATCTATTGTGAAAGCAGATAATAAAAATAACTTTTAAAAACTGCGTCAAATCAATATGGCATTTATTCAATAAAATAAAAACCTGACCTCTGGGTACAGTTAATTTGTAGGTTCTTTATCACAGAGAATGAAAAATGAGGCTTTAGTTCAAGGACTTCAGAAAACCACAAATAAATTCTCATAACAGCCCTATGGGTACTATTGGTATCTTCCCCATTTCACAGATAAGAAGAATAAGAAACAAGGTATTCAAATAACTTGGTTAGACCCTTAGTAAGTGGTGTGGCAGGGATTTAAACCGGGCAGTTTAGCTTCAGAATCCAATCTGTTAGCAACTGCATCACACCCCTTTCATCTTGATAAAAGATAAAACTGGGCCAGGCGCAGTGGCTCATGACTGTAAACCTAGCACTCTGAGAGGCCCACACGGGTGGATTGCTTGAGCTCAGGACTTCAAGACCAGCCTGAGCAAGAGCAAGACCCAATCTCTACTAAAAGTAGAAAAATTAGCCGGCATAGTGGCACAGGCCTGTAGTGGGAGACTGATGCAAAAGAATTGCTTGAGCCCAAGAGTTTGAGGTTGTGAGCTATTACACCATGGCACTCTATCCAGAGTGACTGAGTGAGACTCTGTCTCTCAAAACAAAACAAAACAAAAAAGATAAAACTGTAGAAAATCCACGAGTCCTTTCTAAGAAGAAAGTTCCACCTTGAGTTGTATCTTTATCTCTGTCTGCTATGCGCCCTATTCATAGTCTACAATATTAGACATGTAATTCTTCCTTCTGCTAAGCAAATGCTTATGAGGGCCATTCCGTCTGGGAAGCCAAGCCAGTCCCTCACATTATATAGAGTTGATCCACAGTAAAAGTAACAGAAACTTCAATAGAATTCCCTACCTATAGGGAATAGGTAGGGAATTCTATTGAAGAATTACCTATCCTTATTACATGTCATTACCTATCCCTCTTACCTATCCTTATTACATGTCATTATAGTTATCTGTTTAGATGACTTTTTCCTGTACTAGAATTTAAGTTCATAGAAAGAATGGGTGATATATTGTTAACAACTTTTTTTCTCGGATGTTAGCATAGTTACTGACATACAGCTGAAACTCAACACATGTTTGTTAAAATGAAATTACATGCCATTGCCAAAGAAAGCCAGCTTAAAAGCAACAACTTCAGCCTTCATTATTAAACACAGTTAACTGCAGTTTTTACACTAATAAAATTTTTAACAATGAAAACATTTTAGATGGTTTCCAGACTTCTCTCTTTAATTCCTCATATTAAATGGGTACAAAAGTCTGAAGGATTCTTTCCCAGAAATGCCTCTTACATCTAGGTCATCACCACCCCACCTGAACTTCAGCCCTCATCCAAGCCGGCCTGGACGCCAGCAACAGTGCTCAACTCTTCTGCCCCTGGCCACTGCCAAGCCCAGTCTTCCTCTTCTGATCAACAGAGCCAACTCCTGAAGAGGCAAACCCTCTATCTCCCCACTACCTGATTTAAAAAAATATATTGATTCTATTGTGTAAATGGCAAAATCCAAACTCTTAAGCACGGCATTTGAGAATGCCAGATTTAGACTAGCCACACACTCTTCTTTACACGCCTAACCCTTGTTCAGCCAAGCTGAGCTTCTCGTTCCTTAAGTTGGGGCCTCAAACCTCTAACACGCCCTCTGGCTGGAACTCTACTTTGTTGCTGAAATCCTACTCACACGTCAAGACGCAATCCAAATGCTCTCTTGGGACGCTTTCCCAGCTCTCCCATGCAGGACGTGCCCAGGCTCTGCTGTTTGCACTCCCACAAGCCCCTGTGTCTCTGTTGCACTCCTTGTCTGCGTTAGTATTATCCAGTAGTGATTATGTACCTCGCCACCTAGAATATGAGCTCCTTATACCCTCAGAGCACGGGACAGCAGGGCTCAGGAGGTAGTCTTGCGTTCCTGTTGCTGACAATTGACCACTTTTACATTAGTCAAGCCCTACTGAGCAAAATCAGCTGTAGTCAATTAAAAGCTCTTATTATCATTTTTCTATCTTCTTGTTCCAGAAAAGGCTTGTGTATGGTAATTTTGTGATGTTTATACTTGGCACTTCCTAAGAGCAAATGCCCACAACTGCCAAGACCGTTCCTTATAGATTGCTCAATTCTTCCTTACATGCACAGTCTATTCAGAGATCTTTATGGTTAGAGGAACTTATAGAAATTGAGTAACCAATTGTCCTCTTGCCCAAAAGTTACATACGACCTACAAGAGGAAGGAGCTAGAGATGCTTGAAAATGTGTGACGGGAAAACCTGGAGTGCATCCCAGAATACCACAGTGCACCACATTGTCAGACCAGGAGGCTAGGAGGTGGGACTAAGAGGCTGGGGCACGCAGAGTGGGTGCAGGTGCTCCAATAAACAGCCCTCAGGCAGAAGCTCACGAGGCTCCCCGGCTGGGAAAGCAACGCAGAGTGCAGGGCTGGCAGAGTGGGTGCAGGTGGTAAAGTCCACCTAAGGGGAGCTGATAACCGCTGACAAGAAACTGACTTCAATTGGCTAGTCAGCTACCTAGGTCAGCTTAGACAAACTCTGCCTAATTACAATAGAGTTTGCATGGTGTTTTGTTTCGTTTTCTGAGACAATCTCACTCTGTTGCCCTAGGCTAGAGTGCTATGGCCTCATAGCTTACAGAAACTCAGACTCCTGGGTACAAGGGAGCCTCTTGCTTCAGTCTCCCAAATAGCTGAGACTACAGGCGCCTATCACAATGCCCATCTAGTTTTCCATTTTGTTAGTAGAGGTGGAGACTCACTTGTGCTCAAGCTGGTCTTAAATTCCTGAGCTCCGGTGATCCACCTGTCTTGGCCTCCCAGAGTACTAGGTTTACAGCTGTGAGCCACTGCACCCAGCCTGCATTGTGGTTTAGAAAGCTGTCCACCATTGAAATCGCCCTAACAGTCCTGAAACTAAAGTATAGAATTGGGAGGAAGCCCAATTCTAGGAATTACTACCTAAATTCTTAGTAAAAACCCAACCTCCTTCTTAGCCTTGAATATTATCTCTCCCCTTATTTAGTGAGAGACTTCAAAAAGCCAAAGACCCTTTCCTTTAGGGCCAGCTGCTCTCTGGAGAATGCACTTTGGCTTTCAATAAAATCCACTTGCCTTTGGCTTAGGTGTGGTGCGTCCTGAAATTCTTTCTTCCCGCCATCACCAACAACCTGAGCAAACCTCCTCTTAGAAGAGAGTAACACCATGGCTGTGGGGGGCTCACAATCCTGAAATGCTGGGCAGAGCTGTTTCTCTGAAGATGCGGAGGAAGGTATCAGGTGGCAAGAACCACAACAAACATTTATGGAGAGGTCGGTGCTTAGACTTTCACGCCGAATGCCCCCGTTAACTCCCACACAAGGCTTCTGCTGGCCCCTGGAGAAAGTGAGGCTCGAAGAAGGGCATTTTGCCAGAGTGCCGGGGATTGAACCCCAGGTCGTCTGGCCCGAGTTCTTTCAAACCTTATCTTACTGGGAGTAACAAAACCTGTGGAATTTGTTTCTTTGGGGTAAAATTCCTGGCTGTATCAGGAACTTTGAACTTACCTGGTGATCTGGAGTTCCCAGGACAGAAAGGAGACAGGGAACCACCCTCTGCATTACAGCGGCCCCTCCCAGCCCTTCCCTGCTCACCCTTGGACCCATCAGCCCTCCAGGCTTGGGCCACCGACCCAGAGATCCGCTTCCCCTCCTGGGCCCACTCAGGTCTACCTGGTGGCTGGACAGTGGCTCACCCTGTCCCAGCACTGGGGTAGCCTGGGCCACACAGGCCTCACCCAAGGGCCCCTCGGAAGCCACTGCCCCTGTCCGAAGGGCTTCTCTTCCCCTTTCTCCTCTGCCCCCACGGTGCCCCTCTAGGAACCTGTGAGCTGTTAAAGTTGTTTCAGGTTGTTTAAATCATGTGTGTCCCGACAGTGCCACAATGAAATGCATACACAAAATGTAATTAAATGGATGAAGCTGATTACCCCCTGGTAACACATTTCCTAAGTCAGATTCTTGTAGAAATTGTACCCCAAGGATAACCTCACCAGACTTACAATCACAAAGCAGAATCTTTCAAACCATCGAGATTTATTATATGTATACACACACACACACACACATATGTATGTATGTATCTAAAATGAGGAAATTTTAATCCCCTAGAGACTGGTGCTTGTTAACTTCCTCACCACAAAACTCTCATGCAGACCACGCTGGTGTTTATTTTTAGGAAACAAAGACCCTTCCACCCAGCTGCTTCATCGAAGAGCCAGGACTGGAATCCACATCTTCTGTTTCTTATTCCAGTGTATTTTCTATTTCATAAGAAAACAACAATAATGTCAAGTGGTAGAAGGCTAAGGAGGCTAATAGAGAATCCAGTCTTTGTAGTTTCATTTTCATTTTTCCAAAGCCTTGAGATTACTGAGTAAAGCATTAATGGTGCTATGCAGCCCTGAGAAATCTGTAATTCCCCATCTACTAATTAGGCACCTAGGTCAGAGCTGTGCAGATTCCTGGCATGTGTAGGAAGAAGCAGAATTAACACTGCTTAGAACACTTCAGGTCTTAAAGTTGGCTTCTTGGTGTCTACTGAGACATAGAATCTCAAGTGATTCTGCCTAGCCATGGAATTTCAGGATTGTTAACCACTTACCTGCCCCTCGGAGAGGGCACTACAACCACAGGCCGAATCACCGAGAAAAATTAGTCCAAAAATGTAAATAATAATGGGGAAATGGAATCTAACTTTGCACTTTCCACTCTTTCTTGTAAGTGTAAGAACTTAGTATTTTAGTTAAAACAACCAAACATGAAAGATTTACTGCATTTTTGGAGTGAAGAGTAATGTGGCAGAGCTTTGCATAGGAAAAGTGTAGCTATGTTAGCTGAAATTTAAAAACTGAGATATGGTCAGGAAAAAAAAATGAAAAACAAATATAATATTTGACTGGGAAACCTGTGGCTAAAATATAAAACTAAGCTAATTTCTGAGGAACCTGCTTATTTTTTGCAGGAAGTATTTCATGACAAACCTACTGCATCAGTTTAGGAAGAGTCAAAACACATTGGAATTAGCTATGTTTGCTTGTTTTTGTAAAAAATCCCTCCAATTTCTTCCCCCAAATTTGAATTTTCCTTTGTACTTTCCACATTATGATATAGAACATTTACTGAATAAATACCAATTTGGACTAAGTTGAAATTAGGTTTTGATGATCTACCTATGTTTAGCCTAGGGACTAAGTGATTTTCTGAATTCACATTTTCATCACTTTAATGAAAATGAGGTAATATGCTGAAATGATATTTTCTTAGATTGTATTAAGGTTTATATAATCTACATCTTTCATAGACCCTGTGTCATACTTTTTCTCTAAATCAGATATATTATGAGCTTGCAGATATATTAATGTTTTTACTGCTAAGAGCATGCCAGAGGTTTAAAAAGTTAATTTTATTATGTTTATTGACCTTTTTGAAGTCATTATAACACTAGCAACAGCAGCTTGACTAATATAATTTTGTTGTTATCCTTGAATGCTTTTGTCACTGTTGTGTCTGTTGAAAACATAAAGGTTTATGAAGATTTGCACCTATTCTTAAAACAGGACAAGAGATGGAATTTGCCTATTATCATTATATGTTTCTATTACTATTTCAGAAATTGAAGGCTGCCTTGAAATAATGTTTCCAAATGGGGAGTATCCAATTCTGTGCAATAGTCAAGACACTACTCAGGCTACAAAAATCTCAGTACTTTTGATAACTACATGAAATGGTTCAGTTTATGCCACCGTAGTATGTAGAGACTTACTAAATGCAAACTTTTATCATAGAAGACCCAATAAATGATTCCTATCTTTTCATAAGGGCTTAGATTGCATTCATGTCACATTCTTTACCATGTCATGTTACTTTGCATATCTTTGCAAATATCTACCACTCTTCCTCAAGCTTACCATGAACATGACCACAAGGTTATCTGCCTATGGCCATCCTGCTAGCACCAAGTCATCCCTTTGTGAAACCCCTGTTCGAATATTCTGTGGAAATGATCAAATTCCCAAGTGACAAATACAATTTCTTGCACTAGATTTGACAGTGTTCATATTTCTATTACCGGTGTATATTTGATAAATAAATGATGAAACACCTTGATTACTTTATTAGTGTATGAATTTGTTTAGTTTTATGTTTTCCAAAGTTTGCTCAATAGAACTAGCCCTGGAAGATGCACTGAATGAAAGGTACAGTGAGGAAATTAGTCTGGGAACTGATGCTCATACTAGGCAATTTCCGGAGCCTCCCGGTGCATCTTAGTACAGCAAAGACTCCGAGAGAGATTAAAGTAATGAAGCACCCAGTGTTTTCCAAATTGACCTGACCATGGTGATGAGTATCATCAGCATACCCTATACATATACATGATGAATAATTAGTAAATAACTCTCTCTAAATTATTATCATCTTATTCCCTACAAAAGAACTAAGTGTTTTATTTTGGTTTTAAGGCACAAAATAAAGATTCTGAATCCTTGACATTATTTCAGGCTCATTTATTTTGTAACTTAAAAATATTTTCAGTCATTTAATTAAATGACATCGTATGTATGTATTCACTATAATTATTTGATTAAATAGGGAGATACCAACTCACATTGGCCTCATCTTTATCTGTTACTGAAAAAAAAAAGGAATTTAACTTTTAAGGCCAATATAAAATATTTTAACTTTATCAAAATAATAACAAATTTTTGAAAATACATTTTTAAGAGTCAACTTTTATATCATTTGGTTGTCAATTGAAAAAGCAAGGCATGTGTGCATTAATGATCCCACTTTGGGATTTTTATCCAAAGTGCTTGTTTTCTTTAAATAATTATTCTAAGTTATTTATATACAATTATCCTAAAGCACATGGTATGAATGGCAATAAGATATACTTCTTTTTGAGGCTTAGTATGCTAAATTGTAACAATGACAAAATTATAGGCCAGGCGTGACGGCTCACACGTGTAATCCCAACATTCTGGGAGGCAGAAGCAGAGGGATCACTTGGGCTCAGGAGTTTGAGACCAGCCTGAACAATAGTGAGATACTGTCTCTACTGAAAATAAAAAAAAATAGCCAGGCATGGTGGAGAGTGCCTATAGTCCCAGCTACCCAAGGAGGATCACTTAACCCAGGAGTTGGAGGTTGATGTGAGCTAGGCCGATAGTGTGGCATGTTAACTTGGGTGACAGAATGAAACTCTGACTCAAAAAAACAAACAAACAAAAAACGAAAAGAAGGAAAGAAGGAAGGAAGGAAGGAGGAGGGAGGGAGGGAGGGAGGGAAGGAAAGAAGGAAGGAAGGAAAAAAATTCTTTAAAAAAATAAACAGTAGCCCAGGGATGCTGATATAATCCTAATCAGATTAGTAGTATTTTTGTTATAATTCATGATGCTAGAAAGATACAAAAGTATCATTTCTAAAATGTTAACAGAGTCTGCCTTCTAGCTAAGAGGAGTTGACACCAATTTTCTTAACTCGACCCAATTTTAAAAGCAGGTAAAGGCATCCATAGCCTTATTACATCTGTACAACAGCAAAAATGACCATGAAAATACATCTCATCACCCTACACTTAATCGAGAGCTAGTCTCTTCTATTACAAAAAACTATGTGTGAGTGTGTGTGTGTGTGTGTGTGTGTGTGTGTGTGTAAAACAGAAATAAGCATTTGATGACATATTGTAGCTTTCTTATGTTAACATATTTTATTACAGTAACATAGCTGAGTAATTGAAGTAACTTCGCCACACAGGTATCACATGCTGGGGCATGACAAAGCAATGCTAATTGCACACCGTGTTGACATTTCAAGCGTATTTTCTATAACATTTGCATTCGTATACAGGTAGGAAAGTACACGGGGATAATTTGAGTCATGATTCATGTTAGCAAATGTATTGTTTTCAAGCTAATCCTCAAAGCTGGGATCTTCAGCAAATCCATTAACATTCAGACGTTGTAGCATGTACAGTAGTGACTGTGAGAACCGAACAACTCAGGACCAAGAATTACTGTTAGCCTTGGAAACAGAAATAACAATGTTATTGGATTACTTTTGTAAGGTGAGCCTTCATACTAATTTAGGAACTATTAGTCTATTGATTGATGTCTTTACCAATAGCTTCCAGTTAATAGGAGGGGATAAAATCATAGCTTTATGTTGCTCTTCTTAGATAATACAGCCCAGTTAATAGAGAATGTGTTACCTGAGCAATCTTCCTTCAATATACTGTATACTCATATATGACAAGGCAAAACCCCCACAACAACACCAAAAAGGCCAGCAATCTCAAAGTGCCATAAATTTTAATATACAAGTTTTGGGTGCAAGACTGTTATCTCTAGCCAGGCATCTTGCTTTATGTAAATCCTGACAATTAATGCTCTTTTAGGCATAAAGACTGAAAACTGGTTCTTAAAAAATTTCAGCAGACAAACTGAACTTGATCCAAAAATATATTTTATCTATGTTTTATTGTCACTAAGGCAAAACCACAACACCATAAAATGCAAGAAAAACCAATGTTTAAAAGGCAGAAATTCTCTTTTCTTGACTGTCTACACAAAGGTCAAACTTTCATAAGGAACTCTGAGCTAAGAAAAAAAAGTAGTAATGAATGGAAGAGAAAATAGTAGTACAAGGAATAAAATTTTCATCATCATGAATAATTTCTACATTCATAATTTATTTATAAGCCAAGATTAACCCATAATATTTAGATAACTAATATGGTGCTTGAAAACTTAAATTTCTTAATTTAAGAATAATAATAAATTTTCAAAAATCATGAGGTCACAAGAACATAATTATACAGTTATAAATTTTATTGTTTAATCCTTATAACGAATTAAATTAAGACTCAGAATGTAAATTAGCAATATAGAACAGGAAAGGAAAGTATTTTCTCTTCACTCTTGAGGTATTTTGCTATTATTTTGTTAAGAATATACATTTAAGAATTAATCAGTGCTTTATATAAAATCAAATAATGGTGTTTATGCAGCTATCAACTTTTTGGTACTTTTGAAAAAGTCAAGTAATATATGTTTAGAATGAAAGAGAATTTTTAAACAGAATTACTATGACATGCTAAAGAATAAAGTGTTTGAATTAATTGATATTAGAACATTGGAAATTTCAATTAGATAACATCCAATACTCATATACTTTACAAATTAAAAAGAGTTAAAATGAAATCATTTTCCTTACATCTAGAAGCCACTATTATCTAGTCATGTATACAGATGAGATGAAAAGAAGGTTGGGTTTTTTGGTTTGGGCTTGGTTTGGTTTTAGTTTTAGGGAGAAGGAAGAAGTTGAAGCTTTTTGTGCACTTAGACCTAATTTTGAGATATGATGACATTTATATAGATCTTTACATTTTACAGATAACCAAGGATATTCAACTTTTGTTCTAAGCAGAGGTTACCCTTTGCTTATTTTCATATTTGAGCCCTACACTTCATTTTTATATGTGTAATGTAAATTACATGCTAATAAAGTAAAACTTGTTGCTAGTAAAATTAATCAAAATATGAATCACAATAATTCCTTCAACAGATACACAGAGCAAATGGTAACTAATCTACAACGATGGATTATTCAAATGAAAACTAACCTGCACTCTAAGACTATGCATGTAGATGATAATTTAAAATAAAAAGGTTGCTTCTTAAGCAAGTCTGGAAATTACTCCAATCTCATGTAGTTCCAAAAAGCATTCCAATCTTATATTTACTGAATGAGCAAGGATATGTTTTTCTATAACAGGATGAAAATATGCTTTCATTGTCAGTAAAAGGAATTGCCTACTAAGGCAAAACCTCTGGTAAAAGCAAATAGCTTCTAGGGCTTTTAATGAAAAGCTGTTTTCTCAGAATCAGATCTGTAGTATCACTTATGCTGTATGTCTTAATCCTACGAATACAAAATTTATAACACGGAATATTTGTACCTCTAGAACATTTCTATGGCTCTTGAGATTCCCATGGTTTATTGTGTCTTCTCTTAGCTGCTCATTAGGGAACAGATCTTCAGCAGACATAATCCACAGCATACCAAGAAGTATATATGAATAATGAGCACATGGCTTTTATTCACAACATCATCATGTCAAACTAGATCAGTACTGACAGGGAAATGTGGACAACGAAATTCCAGTACTCAAAAAGAAGGCCAGCTTAGGCTTCTGTAGCTAGAGAAATGAAATTTGTTCTTCAATCCGTTGAGTAGTTTCAAAAATTTACATTTACTCTTAGTTTTACCATTTTTTGTTTGTGTAGGTTTTTTCTTTTTTCTTGGCCTGGCACGAGGGGTCCCCCCAGTGTTGGCCATTCTTATTTTTTGTTTTATACAAAAAGTTCACTCTTGAATAACTAAAGACAAAAGTTCCAAAGCATACATTCTAGCAAATTAAGTGACCATTTGTGATTTTAGCTTTTGCAAATGAGTGGCTAACAAACTGGGTTATCATATACCAGACACTTAAAGTTACACCTCCTTTGTTGCCAAATCATGAACTTTCAAAATAATGAGTAAAAACTCTTCATGAAAAGATTTATTTATTCTTATGGTGATTTTGTAATACTTCAATTTTCATGTTATTTATTCTAAGAAATCTATGACATTTTTAGGAATTCACAAACTGGAGTCATAAATGGTACACTGTAAGTTCCTTCCTTCTGACGTCCTGGTCCTTTTCTTCCACAATGACAATAATAAATTTTTCTTTGGGATGTATCCCACCACATAAAGTATATAGTGAAATGTGCATGTTAGATAGTCATAAAGCACTTAGCAATAATTGAGGAAATTTTGAACTATTTCAGCCCAACAAACTCAGAAGATGGCTTCAAAAGCAAAATATATCTAACTTACAACTTTAGGTTGCAAATTATCCAGGTTGTAAATTAATTCAGGCCAATTTGCCCCTCTTAGTCCTCCTTCTCCTTTGGGGCCATTTCTTGATTTACTGGAAATAACTTTTACGATAATAAAAGCAGGTATAAGGTTCCTGAATTTTGAAAATGATTAGCATCTGTGAGAAAATAAAACTGTTGGGGGAAAAGTTTAAATAAATTCTAAAAAGTAAATACTGCACTTTCTGAGAATTTCAATATCAGCAATTTGGTTGTTTATATTCTTTATGGAAAACTGAAAGCTCATTCATTGTTTTGAAAACTGTATTAAAGAAAAGGAAGTATTGCTATGAAACTTATGCATAATAACTTTGGATGGGAAGAAAATGTCATACTTTATTTCAATTTAAAATGAAACCCTCAAGGCAATATCAATGATTAGTAATATGTAATAACTGGAATCTACTATTCACAATCATTTAAATTTTTTGTATGATGCAATGAGAAACTACTGCGTTAGACTCCGCAGTGTTAAGTTGGCCTCAACCTTGGGTGATTTACAGAGTAGGTGTGAATCATTATAACATCAAAATGAATTTGAAATGTCAGCTCTTCTATTTCTGCAAAGCAGAAGAAATTATATTTCACTGTATGTTAAGCCCATCAAAGATTTACTTTCCAAATAAAAACAACTGATCTGAGACACAAAAACCATGCAGAAAGATTTTTATCATTACTATCATTTTCTGTTCCTTTATGTGACTCCCTGTGAAAAGTAAGAATGAAAACAATTTTGCATTTTATTTTTTAACACATGGGATTGTCTTTCATTTTAGATCATAATACAATCTTACCAAATCTTTACTGAAACTGCCATATTATTCCCAGTAGCTAAATTTCCACATAAAGGAATAAAAATATTGGGGAGTTGGGTCATGAATTTGCTAGTACTTTACAAGTGTGCTGTTGTAATGATAAACCCGTTTTATACTTAGTCCTACCATCAAGCAACACCAGGCTTCTAAATATTTTTGTTTCATTTTAAATGACTACTGTAGATGAGAATTAATAAGGTATTATACTACTAACCCCTTTTTGAGTCAAAAGGCATGATATCTGGAAAATAATTTAACACTGTAATGGGATCTTCAAGATCAATTCTGTTTTATATACTCTGCAACAAAAATAACATTTCTAGTAGGAAGGAATTAATTATAAACCTAGCAAATTCTAGACATTCACATATCTGTGTAAACAATTTTAACATGGTTTATTTCGTTTCCAGAAAGGTTAAGTCTTATATTCAGTTTTCTGCTAATTCTTTTTTCATTCATCATAATATTAATAAATATATACGTTATTTGAGTGCATGTGTGTATATATTATCACACATATATATATGTCTTATATACATAAAACAGCACTTAATGGTCACTTTCTCTGCATGTTCAACTTGAGGGGGAAAAATCATTTGCTATTATGCATAACTCATGGCGATCTTCCTGTTTCACAAATGGCCATATCGGGATGTAAACAAAAGATTGGAGCGAGTCATTCCAGGTGAATTGTATTTCAAGTTGTAGGATGGTGTTCTCATGAAGAATGGGGTACTCCCTGGTAGCAAATACCTAAAAATGATAGTTAATAAATTAGAGTTTTGAAAGTAAATTATTATTAACATCCCCCACTACAGGGTTATAGGGTCATAAATTTACATGTTTTATATGAGATATGTTACTATAATAATAATGTAACTGGTATAAAAAGACTTCTTCTCCCAAACTGTGAGGGAGCAGGGCATAGAGTCATAGAGCATCACCCAGACAGTGGCAGACAGACATAGCACAGAATAATAAAATAGTGTCCCATAAAGAGCCATTGTATTGTGAAATTGTTTATGTGGCTAACGTTAATTTAGAATTCATCATTGGTCCCTTTCAGGAATGTGTGGGCCCAGTCAAATATTTCTTGAAAACGTGTGATAGGAGAATTTGACTAGCCATATTAAAAATAATTGTTTCAAAGATGTTGTAAGCACTGATTATAACTTAATAATATGTCATGGATGCATTATGACTATAGGTGATCCTGTAGAAAAAGTTAAAGATTGACATTTATAACTAGGTTAATAAATTAAATTCTCAGACCATACAGAGTTTACGGTTACAAAACATTAAAACCAATCACGATTACTGGTAACATGTAGCCCATGAAAGCAAATATATTTCCAAATATGTGTTTGTTCCAGATTTTAGAAAGATAATATAGTGCATACACTATGTGATACCTCTATCAAGGCCTTAGAGCAGCATCTTGTAAACCACTAATGTATAAATAAATAAATGTATAAATATTCACAATATTGTCGATTCAGGTTAGACTTGCAAACAAATGAGTTACATTTTTTCAGTTTTCAAAGTGTACCTGTATAATATGTTTTCCTGTGAAGAAATTTGATTAGCATTAGTCTAGCCTGATGTATAAGTCTACAGAATAATGGTCAAGGAAATCCACATGAACAAATAAATAACATCATTCCAAGTATATGTCCTAGTATTGATGAAAAGGATATTCTATAAAGTCAGGACAAAAATATTTATGAGGAATTTCCTAGAGCAGATGTAGCAATAGAAGGAAATTTGTAATTATCAGTAGACTTGGAAATGGAGAAAGTGGCAGACCGTCAGATCATATATTTTATATTCTTTCCTGGCCATTAGAATTCTCCAGTAACAGTATTATACTTCGATTGTACATGAAAAATTTGAGGTCCAAGGGCACTGCTAGCTAACTATTCTATGCCAAATAATAGTGATAACTATGAAACTTCCATGTCAATGGAAAATGACAATTATAGTTTTGTTGAATTTTGTAGAGAGAAAATAAATTCACTATAATCAAACTGCATACAGCACTCAGATTAAAGTAAGAAAATTTTCCATAATATCCATAAATATCATTTCATCATGAATTATCTACTAATATTCTGTAAATCTATTACCTAATGTCACAAACTACAAATAATTGCTCAAATCATTAAGTTAATAGACCAATAAAATAATACACAACAAACCAAATTAAATCAAAATAGCATAATGGGTGATGAATAATGAAACAATTGATTCCTCACATCACAGGTTATATAAATTATTTTCTTAATACCACTCGGATAATTTATACGGATTAATTATTATGTCAAGAGTTGGCAGAATCGTGATTAATCTGACATCTTCTGCCATGGAAAGGCCATCCTTCCCATCTAGGGCAAAGGTACAAAAGAAATTAAGGTGTTTGATCAAAACTCACTATTCTGTAGTAGTTGAGAGTCATTCTACCTTCTGTTGAAGATATATTCTTTTGTACTGATAATTACATAGTAAACAGTAACTTCTATCAAATTTATTTCAAAAAATTTCCAGGCAATAGTTATTATTGACAGTTCAGTAACATTCACATAAACTTCTGAGATAAAGATCTCCATTTTGCATAAGAAAAAAAATAAAAGTATAAAAGGACCATCACTGACTTATACTATTTTACTGAACATACATTTACATGGTGTTTTCCATGCGCACAGCACCACTCTAATCACTTAAAAAATACTAAGTCATTTAGTTCTCATAACAATTCCATACAGTATATATTATTGTTAGCTCCACAGATAAAGAAACTTCAGATGGGCTCCAGTGCCTTGCCCAGGATCACACAGCTGCTAACTGGCAGAGCTGGAATTCAGAGCCATGTAGGCTGGCGTGTGAGCAGTGCCCCAACAACCCCACTACACCGTCATGACAATTTCACACAACTGTCATTGGATATGAATCTCAATTTCAAAACTAATAGCTACTATTTTTACATTTGTTCTTTTAGAAATCTGAAGTATAAAATAGCCTATAAAGTGGAAAAATATACATGCCACAAACCTAAACTTTTTCACAGAAGCAGAAAAAGTCAAGATGAAACTTCCTTAAGATTTTAAAAGAAAAAAAAGTTCAGCATGCACTAAAAAAAGCATATGAAATTACATTGGAGGCAACACTTGGCTTCCTTAATGCAAGTGCTATTTTAAAGGGTTACTGGGAAATGTAATGGAGTATTTGCCTTCACGTCTCTTGGGAGAGCACATACTAGCTGAACATCAAAGATTATTTTTGAAATGTAGTTAAATAATCTGATTTTTTTAAAGCAGGAAGACTATCTCAAGGAAGTAGATTTATAGATTATGTCTAAAGAGTAAAGCACCAAAAAAATGTGAAAAGTTTACAGCTTTTTTTTGTCCTAGCTTACTCTTACTACAGATACAGTTAACGCATAGCTAACTTGTGCCAGGGAGAAACAGCTCGGCCTACCCTACCTCCATTTGCTTCCCTCACAGAACTTCAGTCCCCAACCCTGCGGCTGGGTGTGGACATCTCACACATCCACCACCAGGACACACAACACTCACTTGTGTGACTCCCGACTGAGGCAGAATCAGTTAGTCTTTGATGGACCAACTTATTGCCGACTAGTAGGGTGTCTGGAACAGAAGACTGGTAGAAAATTAACTTCGAAAACAAGCTACACCACCTTCCAGGGTCTTCCTGGAGTAAGACCAGGACCCCTGACCCTCCCAGAATAAACTCAGGTTCACAGTTTGGGGGATCAGAAAAATGAAGGTCAACAGCATATCTGTCCTGTGTGTTTACAAAATATTTGTTGTAGTAAAATGTATGACGTGAAATTTACTAGTTTTCTGGCCATTTTTAAGTGTACAATGACTTACGTACATCCAGTGTTATGTAACCATCATCACTAATCACGGAACTCCTTCATCATCCCAAACAGAAACTCTGTACTCATTCAATACTGAATTCTCATTTTCCCCCTTCCAACCCCTGGGAACACCTATTTCTGTCTCTATAAATTTGTCTACACTATATACCTCACGTAAATGAAATCACAATATTTGTCCATTTGTGTCTGGCTTATTTAACTTAGCATGTTTTCAAGCTCCACATATATTGAAGCATGTATCACAATTTCAGTCTGTTTTATATAATATTTTGTTATACATGCACACCATATTTTGTTATCCAATCACCTGCTGATGAAGACCTGGATTTTCTCTAATTTTTGGCTATTATAAATAACATAGCTATGAACACTGGTGTGCAATACTTGTTTGAGTCTTTGTTTTTAATTTTTTGGGGTATGTACCAGGGAGTAGAATTGCAGGATCATATTGTAACTCTCCATTTAACTTTTTGAGAAACTACCAAACTGTTTTGCACGGTGACAACATTATTTCACCAGCAATATATGAGGGCTCCAACTTTTTCCTCATTCTCATCCTCGCCAACACTCATCACTTTCTACTTTTTTGGCTAATAGCCATCCTGATGATGTTCACTGTTCTGTGCTTTTTACTTTAACTTTAAGAAGAGGAGAGCCCGGATTTGAAGTTTCACACTTGCATACACTACCAAGATGAATCTGGACAACCTCTTGGGGCCTCAGTCTTCTCCACTATGAAAGAAGTCCACTAGTTTCTGCCATGTCTGGCTCACAGCACATGGAGCCAATGAAAGGCAGGGTGTCCCCAAAGCTGCCCCTAAAGTCACCATGCACAGGGAAAATGGGAAATTGTAGCTAAATGTGCCTTTATTTATAAAATATTCATTACGAAATTTTACAAAGAGGTGGCCAACACATAGAAGATATTTTATAAATATTTTGTAAAATTTGTAATGAATATTTCATGATTAAAGGTAGACTTAGCTACAATTTCCCACTTTATGTATGGTGACTTCAGTGACGACTTTTGGGACACCCGTATTATTTTTAACATAAGTACTATAAATGTCAGCCTTACTGGGAACACTATCCCTGTTCTGAAATACATACATAAAATGATCCAAGACCATAAATAGCACCATGTATTTAATTATTCATTATTAAAACCTTTTAATTGTAAAGCATAAGACACCCTCAGAAAAGTGTATAAAACATAAATGACCAAGTGAATGAGTATTATAAAGCAATTTCTGATATCACTACCATCCACGTGAGGTAACAGAACATTCCCAGCATCCCAGAACTCTGTTTTATAGTATATTACTTCCCTATAATGTTAACCACTATTCTGATCTTTATGACAATTAATTTTTTGCTTACCATCCACATATACATTCTTTAACATTAGAGTTTAGTTTTGCCTGGTTTTGTTTTCTTAATAAATGGACATACTATCTCTTCCTTTGTATATGGCTTCTTTCGCTCAGCTTTATGTTTGAGACTCATCCATGTCGCTATGTGTAAGTGCAGTTGTTTTCATTTTCAGTATCACATGATATTCCACTGTATGAACATTAGCAAAGTTCCAGGGATACCTGGGTGGTTTCAAATCTTAGCTACTTTTATCAGTAAATGCTACTAAGGTCATTCTAGTAAGTCTTGGTGCATATCAGCATAAGTCTGAGCTGAGAATTTATTAGGAGCATAGTACCTAGAAAAAGGGTAGGCTTTTGTACATAACGCTGAACTGTTATAAACAGTTATAAATAGTTATAAGAGGACAATTTTCACTATCACCAGCAGGGGAAAGACAGTTTCTCTTACTCTACATTCTCATCAACTCTTGGTATACAGTGATGGGTAATTTTCATTTCCCTGATTATTAATTAACGTAGACGTTTTTCAAATGTTCATTGGTCCTTGTTTTCAAATATCTTATTTTTCTATTAATTGGTCTGTTTTTCCTTAGAAATTTGTAGAAGTTCTTTCATAATCTGTGTAAGAGGTTTTTAGAGATTATATGAGCTGCAAATACCTTCTTCCATCCTGTGGCTTCCTTTTTCACTTAATCAGGTCTTACAAAGAATGTATGTTCTTAATTTATTAATAGTCAATGTACTCATCTATTCATATATGACTAGCACTATCTTTATAATCTCTGAACTCCTCTAGGTCATAAAAATATTGTTTGATATTATCTTCTAAAATCTTCAGTTTTATCTTTCACATCTATAGACTTAATTCATCTGAAAATGATTGCTGTTTATGGTGTGGGCAAAGTCAAGTTTCTTTTTTCTTATTATTTGGAAATCCAACTGTCCTACCACCATTTATTTAAACAAATTTCCTTTCCCCATTTGCCACAGATCAAGTCTCTCATCCTGCCTGGGATGGTTTATAGCTTTTCGGAATAGTTCCATCAGTTCATTTGTCAATTCTGTTATCAATATTGCATGATCTTAAATTGCTTTAACTTTGTTACAAGCCCAGGGACATGGTAGTTACTAAATCTTACCATTTTATTACTCTAGTTCAAGATTGTCTTATCTATTCTTGGTCTTTTTCTTTCCTAAATAAATGTTAGAATAAGCTTTTGTCAAAAGGTTCTCCCCACCAAAAAATTAAAAGTAAAAATTTATTAGGACTTTTAGCAGAATTACGACTTTATAGATACATGAAATTATGTGAGAAAAAGTGTCATGTTAATAATATTGATTCCGATGATGAATAAGTTCTATCTTTCCATTTTCTTAGATTTTCCTGCATAAAGGTCTTATATATTTTTTCTAGATTTATTCCTAAGTATTAGATATTATCTCATGCTATGGATAAATATTTCAAACTTCATATTTTAGCTGTTTGTTGATGATACACAAAGATACAGTTCATTTTTATACTGACTTTGATTTCATCAAAATTGTTAAATTCACTTAATAGTTTATCTGTAGATTTATTTGCATTTGTATGAATACAATCGTATCTACCAATAAAGAGTTTTAGTTCTTTCTTTCAAATTTAATGTGTTTTATTTTGCTTATTGCATTAAAATAGCTAGGACCTCCAGTATAATGCTGAATGAAAGTGGCAATAATAGACAGTCTTGTCTTGTTGTTCATCTGAAAAAGAAAGTATTTAACATTCCAACACCAGGTATGTTAGTTATAAGTTTTTTGTAGTTATCTTATATCAGATTCTCTTTGTTTCTAGTAAGATAAGCATTGTTAAAAGCATGAATGTATACTGAATTTTTTTCAAGTGATTTCTCTATATCTTTTGAGGTTATGTTTTATTTCTATTACTGTAGCGAATTACTTTGATCACTTTTTAATATTATTGCAAAAGCTTTTTAATATTATTGCAAAATTGAAGGAATAAGCAGAAGCTAGTCATGATATATATTATCCTATTTAAACTTTCTGGGTTCATTTTGCTAATATTTGGTTTAGGACTTCTGCACCTATGTTTAGGAGTGTGATTGAACTGTCATTTTCCTTTGCCATAATGCCTTGGTCATATTTTGGTATCAAACATATGGAAGCTTCATACGGCAAGTTGGAGAGTGTTTCCCCTTTTCTATTCTCTGGGTGAGTTTGATAGAATTGTTTAGCGAAAGTCATCTAAACTTGGAGTGGGAGGGCTTTTAATTATTGATCTAATTTCTTTAGTAGTTATGACAATTTAAGGCTTTCTTTTTCTTATGGTGTTACTTTTGGGGATATTTGTTATTCTAGGAATTTATTAACTTCATCTAAATCACCAAATTTATCAGCATGAAATTGTTAACAATATTTTCTTATCAAGTTTTAAATATTTATAAGGTCTGTAGTAATGCCTCCCTTTTTGTTCTTTTGTTAGCTATTTGTGCTTTTTTGATTTCAATCAATTTCACCAGGTGTTTATCAGTTTTATTAGTCTTTTCTGAAACTACTTTTATCTGTGTTTATCTTCTTTATCCTGTGATTTTTTTATATCATTGATTTCTGCTCTCATCTTTTATTATTTCTCTTTTCTGCTTTTTTGGGGAGGGTTACTTAAATGTCATTTTGTCATCTTTAAAAATAGTTTCTTCAATTTAGTTTTTGCCTTTACTCTTTACTGATACATTCAAATAAGTCTATAAATATTATCCCTAAAATACTGACTTAGGCATATTCTATAAGTTTTGTTTATAATATTTTTGTTATTATTCAGCATATAATGTTTTATTATGCCCTTTATGATTCATTCTTTGATTCATGAGTTATTTATAAGCATATTTTTTAACTTTCCAAAGTACAGATTTTCTGGTTATATTTTGTTATTCTAGCTTAAAGGAATTGTGGTAAGGAAAAAAACTCTAAAACTCTATACAATTTCAATGTTCTTAAATTTGATATGTGTTTTTTAATCCCACCATATGGTTGATTTTTGTAAAATTTCACAGTGTGCTTGAAGTATTGTATTCTGAGGTTATTAATTTCTATATATGACAATTAAGTCTGTTAACTGTAATACTAAAATTTTCTGAACTTTCACTGATTTTTTTTCTAAGAAGTGATTATTAACATTTCCATCTATGGTTGTAGATTTGTCTAGTTTTCCTTTTAGTTTGTCAGCTTTTGCTTTGTAAACCATCTGGAACATGATCACTCCCAGGAATTAAGAGTGTTCACTGAGGCCCAATCTTTGGCAGGTCCTGTACTCCTACTTTTCTCCCTAGGCTCACAAGACTGTCAAAAGCACTACTTAGTACTAACAGTTGTTCACTAACAAGTACCTTGTTAATGCTCAGATGTCGCCAAGCAAATGTCTTGGTATTTAGTGTAGCTTATATACTTGTTATCAGAGGGAGGATCTAAGTACCTTATATTCTATTACCAAAAGCAGAAGTACTAACTTGGTGGTTTTTAATGTTCTCAGCCACAGAAGTCTTATGAAATTAGCCTATGTCAGAGCTCAGTACATGGAAGATAAAAAGACAGAAATGTTGAGGCTGAAGAGTAGTCAGAGATCCCAAAGCTTCCCAGGGAAGCCTTGTTACAGTGAAATATTGAGCTGGTCCCAAGAACTCCAGTATCCTGGAGATACACACACATATGTACACATACACACATACACACACAATTAAGTTTGCGAACTCATCCCAGTACAAGTGCTACAGACCTCATTGCTGAATAACACTGCAGTCACCTTTGAAGTGCTGTCTTTGAGAAGCTTTCACTAATGCCAGTGCCTACTCCAACCTTCAAAGCAATTTTGGAACTCTTAGAATGGCCATCAGAATCATCATCATCTGACATTTGACAGTTAAGTTCACGAACTCATCCTAGGAAAAGTGCTTTGAAGGGTGGACTAGGTGCTGGCATGGGTGCATAGTTTCCCAAAGGGAGTACTTTGAAGGTGACTGTGGTGATATTCAGCAATGAGGTATACAGCACTTTTTCTAGGATAAGTTCACAAACTTAACTGTTGGTCCCTGTACATACACATACACAAAGGCTACTGGAAAATATTCAGCCATGTAATATGAAAAATAAAGACATGCATGGCTAGATACTTTCTGGACAGCCGTGTGTGTGTGTGTGTGTGTGTGCATGTGTGTGTGTGTCTCTGTGTGTACACATATACACACCATCTGGCTTTATACATCAGTTCTACTTGCTTAATTATTATGAGTCCATCTCTGAGAAATGGCTTTTCAGTTGGTGTGCATATTAAATTATTATTTTTCTGAGACTGCCAGGTTGACGGGCCCTCTTTTCCATGTACTAGATCCCATATACTCTTTAGAGTTTCTTAAGGAATATCCTATAGGTCTTTGATCAAGATAAACATGGTCCATAAACCTGACTCATGTTAGTCCTATTTTTTTTTGTCTTCTAATTTTACAGATAAATTAACCAAAATGTATCTCCTCATAAATCGTTTAGGTATGCTTCATAAATCATTTATAATAGATATATTTATATTTATTTATAATTTACCTTTATTATAAATATTATGAATATAAATTCATCTTTACATTTTATCAAGTAAACTTCATAAATAAAATATATCAATCCATTAATAAATATTAAATTAAATGACTTCCACATTTCCGTAAAATGCTATAAGGTCCACTACTTATATATGAGGGAAAGAAGATATGGCCACGTTTTACATGTTTTTAAATTAATATGACCTTGACGTGGGTTTTAATAACTAGATATTAAGGGGAAATGTTTATTTCATTTCACTTGTGTTTCCATTTAGAAGAACTGTCACTAGTGTAAACTTCCTGTCCTCTTTACCAGAACTCAGTTGTCTGATTTGTGAGTTTAAAAGGAAGACACAGACATACTTAGTTCAGCCTCTTTTTCTTTCTGGTTCTGCCTTTCTGCAGAAAAGATGCATTCTTTCTTGCTCTCCTGCCAACACTAAAGGATCTAGACCAGCAGTTCTCAACCTGTGGGTCATGACCCTTTTTTAAACAATGAAAATACACTGTGGTATTAGGAAGGTTGAGAACCACTGATCTAGACTTTATAGGATATTGGCAATGGAAGGTTTGGGTTGATCCAGTTCTGCTTTTGGCAGGGTAGATAAGTTTAATCCTGAAATTCAGTATTAGAAAACTCATGTGGTTCACACCTATACCATGTCCTCTAATGTAATGTTTATCAGTAACAAAGCTATATTTTGATGATTATTTGTCTGACTTCTGCATTTCTCTTCCAATGGTTTTGAACTTGACCAAGAATCAAACTCTATTTACTAACACCCAAAATGCTTACAATTACTATACTGGGGTCATCCTCATCATATAACAGAAGTACAGAAGTCTAGATTCCAGGATCAGGAATATTACTTCTGACTATGAGGAGGGGAAGAAAATAAAAGGCTCTGAAGCAAAGGCAAAGCATAACTTCTTCCCTCAGAGTAACCAGGAGGGTTCATCCTGTTATACAAAAGGATGTGCAATGTTAAATTGTACACTTTTCTAAATTCCACACGGACTTTATAGCCACCCTATATAGTAGAACCTCTATAAGTTGACCATCCAAAGGATTGTAAGAAACTAGTCAACTAGGAACTAGGCCTAGTGTACTGATAAGTACATATGGAGCATGTCTGGTCTATGAAAATTAGGTCAACTTAAGGAGGTGGTCGATATATGGAGGTGGCCAACTATGGAGGTTCTACTGTATTTTGCCTACCCACAAAAGCTACAAGATCAATCAATAGAAATTGGCTTATGAAATCTGGAATTGCAACAGTGGCAATTCACAGTCTGAATGAATTCCTTCCTAGGTTGAAACTTAAGGTTTTCCCAATCATGCTTCCAGAGTAACCTTACAGAGAAGGTTTTACATTTGTATGTTGTGATATCTAAAAAATGCCTTTTCACTCTTTCAAATCATGTGGAAATATTAATGAAACTATTAAAGTTGTATTTGAATAATTTGTTTTAGTCAAAACATTAAAAGCATAGAATATAACTTTGATATTTATGAATTTTAAATATTAATGGTTAACTTCACCTCTGCTATTGTTATAATCAATCTGCTTCTGTTTGCAGAGGAGTCAAAATAGGTTAAAGGCCCTATATAACAGACAATGACAGAATCTAAGACAAAGATTAAAAATATAAATCTCAATAATTTATGTGGAAATTTTTTTTTTTTTTTTTTTGGAGACAGAGTCTTACTCTGTCACCCTGGGAAGAATACCATGGTGTCACAGCTCACAACAACCTCAAATTCTTAGGCTTAAATGATCCTCTTGCCTCGGCATTCCAAGTAGCTGGGACTACAGGCGTGCACCACCATGCCTGGCTAGTTTTTCTGAGATCTTTTTAATAAGCAGATCAACTTTGCATGCCTTTCATAAAACCATTTCAACTAGACAACATTTATAAAACTCAGTTTTTAAACAGAGCTTGACAAAAATTTCACCTGCTACATATCTGGCTGGTAATAAAAGTAATAGAGGCATACTGAGCAATAAAAATGAAACCAAAGGCATCTTCCTATTTGCAGAAGCCACAGGGATAAATGCTGAAATATCTCTACTGAAGAACAAAAGCTCAATGTATCACTACATTTTGAGGTGCTCTTATACTTGGTTTTTGAAAGTAAAAATATAAAATTCAAATAATCTCATTACCATGTATGTTCTATCACCATTATGTTCATGATTGCTGCCCTAGGTTGGTCCCTTAAAAGTAAAGACTGTGCTGATTAAAAATATTTAGTATGTAGTAGCATGTATGAATTTTTGGTCTTTAGCTTTTTTACTAGCCACATAAGCAAAAGGAGACTCAATTTCAAAGAGTAATTTAGCATTACTTTATATAAAAGTCACAGGGGCTACAGAATGTGAGCGAGTACCTGGAATTACCCCAGTCGGGACCAATGCCTGAAATTGATCCTCTGGTGTCAGTTGCATATTTGTAAACCACTAGCAGGCACTGTTTACAAAGCTCGACCAGACGCTGGCAACATTGGAGCTGCAAAGAAGTCATCATCTCTGGGTTTTTACTGAATGTACTCTCCCAAGAGCACCTGTTGGCATGGAAACAGACATGACCTCGTATTTACCTTTGCTGTTAAAAATGGCAACCAGTTATATCACTTACCTAGCAACAAACCTGTAAGGGAGAGTAGAAATGGACTACAATAACTATGGATGGTTGTAAGACATACAACAAATATAAATTAGGAAAGTGATCTTTACATTTAAAAAAAACACACACAACATTGAATTCATGTACTCTTTATCTACTTTTCTTTAGAGACGGGAAGGCTCTCCACGTTCCCTGGGCTGGAGTGCAGTGTCTAGTCACAGGTGTGGTCACAGCCTGTGGCAGGTCCTACTCCGGGGCTCAAGCGATCCTTGGCTTCAGTCCCCCAAGTAGCTGGGACTGCAGGTTACCACAAGCACAAACCACCTCGCTCAGTGCCATCTGTCATTAAAGTTTTAATGCTGCCAACTGTGAGTAGCTAAGAGGATGATTTTCTAACACCTCTTATAAAACGGAAATTCAATGTATTAAAATATTTGTAAATTACTGAGCTAACTGCTCAAAAATTAAGTGTTCTAGGAATGTGTATTTATTTACCTTAACATTAATAATGATCCCCCAAGTGATTAAAAAGTTGCCGCAACTTAATTTGTGACCTCTCTGCATTAGAAGAATTTAGGTTAATCCCTTGATTATAGCCATCCTTTTAAAAAGCACTTTTAGACAGCATTATGTCCATGATATTCCTAAAACATAGATTCTATAACAGTGGTTCTCAACCTTCCTAATGCCTCCTAATGCCATGACCCTTTAATACAGTTCCTCATGTTGTGGTGACCCCCAACCATAAAATTATTTTCGTTGCTACTTCATAACTATAATTTTGCTACTGTTATGAATCATGATATAAATATCTGATATGCAGGATGTATTTTCATTGTTATAAAGGGGTCACAACCCACAGGTTGAGAACCGCTGCTCTAAAAGTAAGGTCAGCTGAGCAAGTACTACCCTATTGCAGTCCTAACAGTAGTGTTCTTCCTCCGACAGCATACTCAGCTCATTCCAAAGGCAATAGGGCATACTTCCTTAGTTAATGGCAATGTGTGCCACACAATTCCTACGGGGCCATCACGGCTTAAATCGGGAAATAACCTCACCAACCCTCCACTAGAGAGAGAGACAGAAAAAGAGAGACTGACTTATTTCTTAGTATAAATGAACCCCTTTTCGATCCTGGAGGAGAAAGTTTGGTCTGAGATTTGGTAATGGTTCAAGTGTCATTTTACATAAACCAATTCAAGAAACCCTCAGAAAAGAGTAGACTTTTGGAAAGGAAAAAACATTAAGGAAAATATTTTCCTATGAAATGCACTTCCCAATGGGAAATTCAAAGACTCCATTTTCAATCTTCTGTGGATATTTGATATATCTGGAATTTTTAAAAATGCTGTAGAAACTCAGAAAGGTATTTCTTTTTAGTGGAAAAGCTACTATTTATTTTTTTGGGAGAAGCATGGTTTCAAACAGACAGCATGTTCTCAGTGCCTGACAAGTTTTCTTAAAGGAATGACATTCAAAGGAGTTGACTGAAAGAAACAAATTTTCTTCAGTGTCGTGAGATGTTCAACATTAACTATAATAGACCAACTATAATCTTGTTTTTTTAATTACCAAAGGAGTAAAAGTTATTTTCATTCAAGAAATAGAAATGTGCTAGTTAAATTAACTCTAAAAATGAATTTCAAATTGTTACTAAATACAAGTAAAACCAGGTGCAATACCCATGTATCTATCAAGATATATAGATACAGATATAAATATAAAATCACATTACCTGATTCAATAAAAAAACCACTGGAGGACATAAATTAATTAGAGAACATGTATATAATTAATGTACCATAATCTAACAGACCCTGCATGTCTGGGCATAAAGAAATGAAATTTTGTGCAAATGTAAATATACAAAGAAAACATCCTGGGCTTTGACTTTCTTTCTGCTGGGATTTCGGGTATGCCTACAAAAGTCTACCTCCATCACCACCCTCCAATTTGGATGTGTTTATTTTTTGATACTCTGGAGCCATCTGATTAGATCAACTGTCAGAACACTCACATTATGGTACCTCTTCTTCTAAATTGGGGTTTGGAGGTAGAAAAATAACAAATAAAATGGAAGAAAGATAAAAGGGCTTCTTTTATACACATAACACTCTAATTTGATGTAACTTTCTGAATAATGTGTGAGTTATAACATGACCAGCTTTGGCGTCTCATTTTCTCATTCTTGAAATATTTAAAGTAAAAATATGAACCAAGGTTTTGCACATATTTATTTCTGGTAGACATATTTACCACCACTGGCTAAGACTACATTCTACTCTATTAATCTCTATTGAAGTGTCAGCATTCCCAACCCCTCGTAAAGAAAATGAATGATTTTCATTTCAAATGAATGAAATGGATGATTTGCTTGTTTTGTAAAATCATTGTGGTCTATGAGTTTATGATAGTTTGAACTTTGTTATTTAATTTAATTCATTACTTAAACTTACTGTTTTTCTATGAATGATTATTCTGTGGTTAATATGTTAGCATAACAGTATTCCCAGATAGTTTTTTGTCTGTTGGGAGGTTGGGCTTTGGGGGGGCAGAGTTAATACTTTGCATGAAATATCTTATTTTGTAACAGTGAAATTGCTTTCTCTGTTGTCTGTGATTTTTTTTTGAGGTGAAATTTAAGTTTTTGTGTGAGTAGGACTATTATACCTATCTTGAGTGTCTTGCTTGTACTGTATCACACCATACCTCTGTTTAATTCTTAATAAACTGTTCACTTGTTAAAAAAAAAAAAGAAAGAAAATGAATGACTCCTGTTTCATTTGGCAATTTATGTCCCCATTATACAAAGAAATCTGAGTAAATCAGAACTGTGCCACCCCCTCTACCTGTCACCTGGCATAGCTGAGTAGGTGTGAAATTCCCCTTCTAATACATGTACTACAGTATTTCAGTTTTCAATATGACGGACACAAAGTGGCTTTACAAGACAAAAAGAGGGCCAGCTGCTGACCCACACCTATAATCCCAGCACTCAAGAGGCTGAGGTGGAAAGGTCATTTCATCCCAGGAGTTCGAGACCAGCTTGGGGAGCATAGGGAGACCTCATCTTTAAGTGAAAGAAAAGGTGAAAGGAAGTAAAAATAGTTAAAAATACCAGAGTGTTTATCAAAGAAGCCAGGATCTCATTGACTCACTCTCTGAATCTAAATTCCAAGAAAATGGAGCCCCCAAATCTATGAATTTTTTAAAAAGTTAAATGATTAAAAAGATCTTCTGGTTTCCCCTAATCCTCAGAGATATATGAAAGGAAATTACTTTAAATGCCTTTTTTTTTTTTTGCTAATACAAAGTGTGGAATACTGAATACTTCTGGCAACAAAGGGAGTTATTAGCAAAATGCAGAAACTTAAAAATCCTTATGTTAGGCCAGGCGTGGTGGCTCACGCCTGCAGTCCTAGCGCTGTGGGAGGCCGAGGCCGGTGGATTTCCTGTGCTCTGAGAGTTCCAGACCAACATAAGCCTGAGTGAGCCAGAGCAAAAGACCCCATCTCTACTAACAGAAAAGAAGACACTGGGCATTGTGGCGGGCGCCTGTAATCCCAGCTACTTGGGAGGCAATGGGCAAGAGAATCACTAAAGGAAGAAAGGAAAAAAAAAAATCCTTATGTTATCCGGTAATCCAATCATTTTCACCCACTTCCTCATCAAAACATTTCATAAAGCAGTCATCTAAAGAGTGAAACTTACTCATTCCTTTCTCCTCTGGTACAAGTATTAATTTATGAAGAAGTAGTACAAAGTTAAAAGAAGAAAGGGAAGTTTTATAAAGGACAACATGCCAACTGAATAACTACCAGCAGAAAGATTAATCAGTGGAAAAGTACTAACGGCAGCATGTCCAGTTGGAAGTGAGATGAGAACAGGGATCCACATGGCTTGATGCAGACCGCGTATTTCTCATACACTTCCAAGTAGGCACAATCCAGCCTGGAAAGACTGACGCCTCGGAATGTTCCGTAAAGTTTCTTCTCGCCCTGAGATTCTAAAAGAAAAGCTTTTACAATATGACAAACTCTCATGGAAATGCTTCTGAGTAAAGGGGTCCAAGCCAGATTCTCTTCTTTGGGGTCGATGTAGCAGGGTTGAGGGGAGATGGGGCGTTTCCACATGACCCATTCCTTTCCCCACACTGCCCCCTGCTCCTCCCTGGGAAACTCCTATTCTTCCTGCACCTCTCAGCTCAACTCTTACCTCCCCCCACACAATTTTCCTGAGCTCTCAGGCTTGTGGTGGAGTCCTGCAGAACTCTAGAGTTCCCTATCTCAGTGAAACATGGCAGATAATTTTATTTGAAAAAATTCTAAGAGCTAGTTCCTTCAAGAGAACACGTTCAGAATTCAGGGCATCATAACACTCCCGGGAGGCTGCATGCGTTATAAAGACTACTGGGCATGGGCTTCACAGGCCTGGAAGAGGAAAAGAGAGGGGCAGGCTGTTTTCTGTTTGATGAGTCAGCAAGCCCCTGGACTGACTGTAGGGAAACCTACCACTAAGATCGACATGACTCTCTGATGTTTCTGGAGGCGGACAGGGCATGGTTTACTGACTTTGTTTTATGTGGGGAGCTCTTGACGGGCAAAGGCAAGAATCACAGTGACCCAGAGTTATTTACATTTTTCCAAGACTTTACACCAAACCATGAAAAAAAGATGAACTTCAAATTAAAAATCATTCCTTGGGAACTGAGAAGAGTAGGTTTTCACCTTGACTACGGGCTGTTAGACCAAAAGTTATAGGAGTATATGTTGCCTACACATGATTTAGAGGATGCAGTAGAACTACTCTAGGTCCAAACTGAGAACCAAACATGCAGAGTACTATGTGGCTTTATTAAATTAAGGAAGCCTAAGAAATTCATTTGCAAAGATGCAAAGAATCTTTGTTAAATTCACCTCTACCAACTACCAGATTGAAAAAAGTACATGGATAGTAAAATTAAATTGGACTCAACGCTACTCTTGGTCCACCCACCCAGGCATAAAGGGCCTGGGATTTGGCTAACGTGGTGGGACTTGCAGTAAATCAAGCTGGGCAGCCACTGGCAAAGCCGCCTTGGAGTCAGTAAACTCCACTTGAGGGCTTGAGATCTTGACTTGGACAACCTGGGTTTAAATATAGGCTCATCTATTTACTCAGGGAATGTGGGCAAATGGTATACTCTGTTTAATCTTCAATTTCCTCATCTGTAAAATGAGGATAATAAGAATAGTTTACTCAAAATACTTTTGTGGAGATTATACAAATCTTTAATATGTAAAACGGTGTCAGACATTTAGTAAGCTTTCAATAAGTGTTATTTACTATCACCATGATTACTAGTAGTAATAGATACCAACAGAGAAATTTGGCTGGAGTACTGTGCCAGAGACAGGAGAAAAAGATTCTGAATCAAGTCAGAGTATGTGAGCAAAATAGTTCAGGAAAGAGAAGCCTTAGAGGCAAGGAAGTAGCACTGAAGGGACCTTTTAGGGTCTGATACTGGAGACTGTCCATGATCGCAAAACCACAGCACTAATTTCAGAAGCAAAATGCCTCACTGCCTTTAATGGTAGAGAGCAGCTGGGATGCACATATAGTGTCAAATCAATGGATTAACAAATAGAAAATAAATTCCCTTTATGAGGTCAGATTGGGAGTACCTTTACAGAGAGCCACCAACTAAGGGGCCATGGAGCACAGTTCAAATGTTTCACTAAGTCTCTGTAGAAATAATTTATAGCCAAGATTACTCTCAGATTTCACCTCACCCTAAGTGCCTTACGAACCTCCCTGTTGGTGCATAACAGCAGAAGAAAAATGTGATAGGAATAAGTCTACAGACAGTATGTGTGATTCAGTATCAGAGGAGTAGAATATTTAAATGGAGGCCATTATGAGATTTTTTCAGAGTGGAATCCTCTATTGAGGTTTAACAGAAGAGATAGGAATAGAATGGGCTTTACATAGGAGTCAAACCATGCAGAGGAGGTTGGAGAGATGGGACTGCGGAAAGCAGTCCAATTAGATAGCCAAGGACATCGACAGTTCAAAGAAAGGAAAGAACACATTCTTAAGAGATTTGAAAAACAGCGAGTTTGATTTCTGGAGCAAAGGTCAAGTAAGAGAGCAATGAGAAAGAAGACTGGAGAAATAAGGAAAAACTTAGCATATTAGATAGCCTTTTATCTGTAGATAAGAAGTTTAGACTTTAATGATAAATGAGGGAAGTCATTTTAGAAAATGTGATGAATATGTAGTAGGAAGACAAAATTAGAAGCAAAAATGCCCATAAATTTATTAATTTCACTTAGGCTTTCTACCAAGAACAGATCTTCATGTCTGAAATCCTATCATACTTTATCTGTGTCTCTTTTGAAATGATTTCTTTTATATACATAATATCATGTTTTATCTACTAGATATCAAAGCTTACTGCTTAAGAACATACCTCTGGGATTTAGGCTAACTAATTTCAAATTCCAGGTCTTCAGCACCTGTCTCATGCCTCAGCTTCCTTATCCATAAAATGAATGTAATATAGAACCTGCCACAAACTGATTTTATGAAGTTTAAATTACTTACCACATGCAAAGTGACTAGCATGATGCCTGACACTCAGTAAGGAGGATAGTTAGCTGTTACCAAGTTTCTTGAGGTCACATTCAACTTGTGTCATCTGTGTCACATTCGACTTTTATCTCCAAAAAATATCTAACACAGTAGTAAATATGTGATTATTGTTGAAAGAATGATTGGAAAACAATCTAGTGTAGCCACAGTGGAATGGGACAGAAAAACTAGCAAGACTTAGCAAATAGTCAATAAAGACAGTGAGGGATAAGGAAGATGCAATGCCCCAGAGATATCAAACTTGGATGACTGGGAGAATTACAATAGGATTAAGGGAAGCCATTTTGAATAAAAGGTCATGTGACGTTTGATTATAGATGTCTCAAAGCTAAAATGACAGTGAGTCACAGCAGCACTGGGATTCTGGAGAGGAAGAAGAGTATAGCTAAGATTTTAGAAGTCAGCTGCATAAAGGGAACGGTAGAACTTAAAGCCTATTGGTTTGAGATTGAGGTGTTTTTTTTTTTTTTTCTCTAATGAAGATTAGCTTTTCTCCACTGAATTGAAATTAGTTAGGTGGCGGTGTGTTCATATTCATCATCTTATCTAATCAGCTTAATTGATATAAATTATGGTTGAGTACTAAAAATTACATGCAGTCAAATTCCATATTTTAAAAGATCATTAAAGAAATGCAGACATTTTACTGGGTTACCTTTATAACCAATTAGTAAAATATTAAAAATTGCAATCATAAAAGATGGCATAGAACTTACCCTGAATCACAGAAACAATTCCACAGTCCTTGACCATGATTCCAGAGTAAGCGATTAAAAACCCGGTTGAAAATCCGATACAAACTTAATTCCTCAACATCAGGTACCTTCCAGATGCGTGGAAGAACTGTACGGATGCTTGTTTTTACTATGTCCAAGACCTGGTAGAAAAGTGAAAGTACTTAAGATCGGGTATGTTTATATGTGTCTAAAATTCATACACACACACAGAACAACAACGTAGAATAAAAAGGCACAAATAGATCCATGAACTTTTGAAACTTTGGTATATGACAGAGGTGGAAAGTCACACCAGAGTAAAAAGAGACTGTTCAATACATGGACATGTTAAAATAATAATTTTATGGAAAAGAATAAGTGACATTGAATCCTTGCTTTATTAAATTAAAAAGAATCAACCTAGATGGGTTAAAGTCTTATGTATTAGAAAACAAACCATCAAATATCTTGGAAAGTATAGGAGAATATCCTTTAGACTTTGGATTAGACAAACGTTACTTAACTCATGAAAAGGTATGGACCACAAAAGATTGATAGATTTTGATAATTTAAGAACTTCTTGTCATTAAATATACCTTAAAGAAAATAAAAGGCCAACTTTCAAATGAGGAAAATATATTCTAAACAGATACGTGTGACAAAAGATTAGTATGGAGAATATATAAAGAATGCCTAACTAATGCTTAATATAAACTATAGAAAAAAAGGAGACAAAAATTTATGGATAGGCATTTCACAAAAGAGGTAATAAATATGCCTGATAAAAATATAGAATAAAAATTAAGATTGTAAGATATAACTTCATATCTATTTAATTGACAAAAATTAAAAGTCTGACAATGCCAAGCACTGGCGAGGATATGGGGCTACACAATGTCTCAGACATTGTTAATGTGAGTACAACCTGGGGCAATTACTCTGGAAAATAATTTGGCATTATCTCCTAAAGTTGAAACTTCATAAACACAATGGCTCAGTGACTTGATTCCTAAAAGAAGCTCTCATAGTAAAAACAGGAGGCATAGTATAAGAACAATCACAGCAACTGTTAACAATCATAAATACCTAGAAACAACCTAAGTCTCCAACAATGGTAGGGTGGGTAAATACACAATGATACAAACTCACCCCCTTCGGACCACGGGTACTACACAGCAGTTCAAATGAGTGAAATACTATGCACAACACTGACCATCTTGGTAACATAATGGTAAGTTAAGAAAGTACATACCAGAAATAACACATAACATCCTTTTAATACGAGTAAAAACAAACAAATTTTTAAAAAACACTTATGGAGAATACACATGGGTATAATAAAAAAATATATAAAGAAATCAAACAAGGGATGGGTGAACGCTGAGAGACTTGAGCCAGAGAGCGGGCAGGGAAGACACATTTGGTTAGATGTGGGTTACTGCCAAGGTCCGCGCTGTGGGTTCGGGTGTTCAGTTCGCAGGTGGTGTAAGAACTTTACAAACACTAACTAAAAGCAGAGGCCGTGCACAGACCAATGATGAGAGGGTATCATGAAACGAGTACTATGATTAATCCAGACAACAAAAACCCTAGAGGCCCTACAAAATTTGTAATCTCCCCCAAAACTACTGCCAGTAAATAGTTATTCCTAGCCAGCCAAAGTGGATTTTTCACTTTTTGCTTTTATTTAATTATGAAAACTGCCTATAAAAATGACAGGGAAAGATGAAAAGGGGGAAAAGACTTTCAAACATAAAGGCTGACTGAAAACATGATTTCTCTCAACAGGCAGAACCATATGAAGAATTGGAGGCAGATGAAAGAGTAATCTGTTTCTCCTTAAAAGAGCAATATTTGAAGAAGTGATACTAGTTCTCACTGATCAAAGGCAAATTTAGAATAAACATCTGTTTAAAAATAAATTTAGCTAAAAATGTTCCAAATAACATCTCAGTTATAGAACAACAGCTACAGTTTCTTGCAATGAACTGTGTCAGCAGCAGCATCCCTGCCTCTCCTGGTCCAGCTTCCCGCACTGCCACGTGGATGCAGCACATCAGGGCGTATGGTGGGGGTGTGTGGAGGGACAACCCCACTGCCACGTGGATGCAGCACATCAGGGCGTATGGTGGGGGTGTGTGGAGGGACAACCCCACTGCCACATGGATGCAGCATGTCAGGGTGTATTGGGGGGGTGTGGAGGGACAACCCCACTGCCATGTGGATGCAGCATGTTAGGGCGTGTGGAGGGACAACCCCACTGCCACGTGGATGCAGCACGTCAGGGCGTATGGGGAGGTGTGGAAGGACAACCCCACTGCCACACGGACGCAGCACATCAGGGCGTATGGGGGGGTGGAGGGACAACCCCATTGCCACTTGGACACAGCATATCAGGACGTATGGGGGGGTGTGGAGGGACAATCCACACTGCCACGTGGACGTAGCACATCAGGGGGTATGGTGGGGGGGTGTGGAGGGACAACCCCACTGTGACATGGGCTCAGCAGTTCAGGGTGTATGGGGGGTGTGGAGGGACAACCCCACTGTGACATGGACTCAGCATGTCAGGGCGTATCAGGGAGGAGGGGTGTGGAGGGACAATCCCACAGTGACATGGGTTCAGCAGGTTCAGGCATATGGGGGGGTGCAGAGGGACAAGCCCACTGTGACGTGGGCTCCGCAGGTCAGGGTTGGGAGGGCAGGTGCAGAGGGACAACCCAACCTGTGGTGAAGGGGTCTATGAAAAAACATTGCCCCAGAAAGGTTCATTATGACAGACAATGAATGCTTAATTATAAAGAGGATTTTTTTTACTTTAATATGAATTATTCACAATAATGCTGATAGAATATGCATGTCTGGCATTAGTTCATGCCTGTAATTTTTATTTAAGCTATTGGCTTAACTCTTCATACTTTTTATTGCAGAAAGCAGTGCCCATGTCTGATGTGATGTGAGAATCTACGCTAGCAGCAAAGAATCAGTGAAGTCAGTTGTCTTCTCCCAATTGTCCCTGCTACTTTCTGACCATGTGTTCATAAATAATAAGAGGCCAGAAGGCCTGTTGAAGGAAGAGGAGAATAAAAAGTAGCCAAGATAACCTATAAAAATTGCCTCAAAAATAAATATGAACTGTATAAAATAACTGAAATTGAAAAGTGTTATCAATACCAAGAATTTCAACATTACCTTAATCATTTTTCACATTGTATTATGAAATAATTGTTTAACATTACCATTATCGAATGCTAAAGCTTTTGAGATTATGAGGTATTCACTTACTTCTTTTTAAATACACTTCAAGGGCAATAAATATATCTTGGCTGCCTGCTCTGGGCCAAGCACTGTGCTGGGTACATTATTTAAAGAAAAATCTCTTGATCACTGCTCTGCATACATTTTGATCTTCATTTAGAGGGGATTTTAAAAGCATGAGGGCCCATTATCCTAGCCCATACAGCAGTAAAAGCAGCAAGTTCTGAAAGGGGCCAGGAAGTTCCAAGAGGAAATGGTCCAGCTCCACACCCATAATGGAGCTCCACTCCAATATGATGGAAACATCTTCAGGCCTCTTGGAGTCCCACCAAGCACCTGCCTAAGAAGCTACTTCCCAGATTGGTGAGAAGGGCCACATCTGGGCAATCCAGATACCTCCTCCCCCTTTCCAGAGCTGGTCCACTGAGAATACACGTACCCCTTTGTATCTCTCTGCCTTCCGTCTTCCAGAAGCCTCCCCAAGAAGGCAAGCTCTGCTCCAGGGATGAAGGATGGGTTAGGGAGACCCAGGCCTGTAACTTGGAGGCAGGAGGAGCATAATGCAAGGGAACAGGAATCAGATCCCTCTTCTCTCCTGGGCATCTTCACAGGCGCTCTTCCCTTCATCCGGAACTGCCTCCTCTCTTTTCTCCTGGAGAACATCTATGTCTCCCCTCAAACATCATTTGTTAGGAAGAACTCCTGCCACTAAACTATCGTAGGACACCATCGTGTCCAGTTCTTTCTCCTTTTACAAACATGTCATTTTATTTTAATTTCCACTTTAATCAATGGAGACTACAATCTACATAAGAGAATGGATTATGCCCATCTTGTAATAACGTCACCATGTCTCCAAGGCTTAAGACAAGGTCTGGCTCTTAACAGCTGCTGGTTTACAGTGAACTATTCCTTGAAAAGAGAGAGAGAAGGAGAGACTCAGCCAAAAAACAAAAGCAAATAAATAAATAATTGAAGAGCTTTCTCACCAGGCTTTCTCCTCTTCTATTGCATTTCCTTGTGTGATAACCACTTTTATGACTCAGACAATTAAGCTCAAGAAATTAAACACTAGAGTTTGAACCTACTGAAGGGGTAGAATTAGTGTAGGATTCTATAAATAATCTCCATTTGCCACAGGTTTAAATTAAACATTTGCTGGAAATGACACAAAACAGGCAATTCACTTTTCTGACTAACCAACATATTAAGTGATGGAATATTATAGAGCAAAGAAAAATGAAAAGGGAAATCTTAAGAACCAAAAAGAAAGAAGGTTAAACGTATATATACAAGGTAAAAATCAGAGCTAAAACTTAAAGAGAACTCACTATGCGTCAAGCATTGTCCTAAGCACTTTTGTGTATATTATATATTAACTCACTTAATCCTCAAAACAAAAACATGAGGTAGATACTATTGGCTCACTGTCCTTTGCCAAAAATCAGGGTAGATTCCATAATTGCACACATTAATATTTCTGCAAAAAATATATAAATATTCCAGTATAAATATTCAAACCAAGGATGGACAAAAACAATACACAAGTACTTGTTGGGTCACCATCACTAAATGAGTCCAGATGGGTTAATTTAGCTGCACAGTGGTTACAAAAATTCTGGAGATTGTGAAATCACTTTAGATCTCCATAAAAACTCAGGCCCAGAGCAGATAAGTAAATTGCCCAAGACCACCCAGCTGGTTAAGGGGCAGCTGAGCATCCAGACCTATGCTCTTAACCACTGCCTCACAATTTCGCGTTTGCAGATGCAAACAGCAAAAGCCTAGTGAGAAACCAGTTGTCTCTTCTTGGACTCAGATTCACCTGCCATCAAATGGCATTTAGGAAGCAGTGTGGGGTCACTGAGCATTAGCAAGGCTGCCTAGGTGCCTCCTCCGTCACAGCCACGGAGGATGGACTAGTTTGCTAAAAAGCTACACAGATGGGGCACAGTGACTGCACTCTTAGCAAAACACCCACTGAATGATTTTAAGAAAGCAGAGAGCAGGCAGGCAAGAAATCAGATTGAGATGAGGTAAAATCTTCCCACTTCTGTTTCTGATGGTTTGTTTTGTTTTGTTTTGTTTTGTTTTTGGTGTTTTGGGGTTAGAAGAAATTGGGTGGAAGATGAATAATTTGGGAAGAACAAAAACAAGTGGTGACAAGGCACCCCTGTGTATATCTGTGGGCTCAAGTGAGGCTAACTTATAGAATACAGACATCCATTTCCTTACGTTATGACTTTTAAAAGCATCCGAATCCAACATTATGCTCTCCAAGGGAAAAAATAAATGGGAGATGAGTCAATGACAACATTAATAAAATGAAAAGATTTGTATTTTCCATATGAAACAGAGCACATTTGAAGGCATAAAGCACACAGACAAATTCATATTTTGCAAGAACATACAGATGTTGAATGACAAACTGCTCCATATGGCTGAACAGTTGGTCCTAAATTAAAGTAATGGCATGAGGTGAAGGCGATTTAGAAATAACATTAAAATCACTACATGCTGTACTAATGATGCATGCAGCAGCCATGACTATAGGGTAAAGGCATCTTTGCTGATGCAAAACGAACAGCTCTAAACAGCCTCTATGTCAGGCCAAGTGAAAGAGATGGAAAATAATGTCATCAAAATGCATGCAGAAGCAACTAGGTGCTGGGAAGAAACTGCTATTTAGAGAAGTAAGACTTGACAAACAAGGACCTCTTAGAACCCTAAAATAAATGCAAATATAGTACAACCTTAACATCCCCACTTATTTCTCTTCATCCTCCCATCTAAGTCTACTCCCCAATAATGCTTTTCAGCAAATTCGGCATTCTTCACAAGCCACGAGCACTGCAGTGTTTTCGTACTTCATGTATGTCCCTCCCAAGCTATGCAAAGCAACTGCATCCTTGGAGGAAAGGTAAACTCTGCGAATGTGTAGTTACCACAACATGACACTGAGTAAGATTACCTATCTCCATTTTCACCTGGCGAGGATTCTTTTCAGTATTTAATTCCCATACCCTTGATCTTTAACTGTTACACCCATTAAGGAAAATTTGAAGTAAGGCAAATAATTTTGAGAAAGGAAGTCACATGGAAGACTGTGCATGTGGCATTCTAACCTTGGTTTTATCACGTTCTAATGAGCAACTAGCAAATGCCTTGATCACCCAAGATACATATTTCAACAAAGGTCTCTAAATGGAATGAAGACAGTGAAATAAACATCTTAGGCATCCACCCCTGAATAGTGCCTGGGACATGGTAGGCTCTCAATCAATACCTATTGAATGCATGAGTCAGTGAACAAATAAATGAATGAGTACACAACTCTGAAAATCCCAATGGCACCTCACACAATGTGTGTACTGAATTGACAACCACGACGTTTGTCAAATTAAATTGTATCACACAGCCTTTGAAGCAGCCAGTGAGACATGCCACTTAAATCCATGTCTCAAGGAGAGCAGTTAGCTGCTGGCGTCCCATTTGGGGTGCTCTGCCATATCAAAGCTGTGATTACGCTCTCCCTAGATGGCTCCCAGCCAAGGATTGAGCATGGCTGGGATACTGGCAAAGGGCTACTTCTGTCTGGTGTGATCCCTCTCACAGGCAATCTATGCTCTGGGCTCCTCATCGGTGTAACCAAGACTTTCTCAGAACTTTGCTGAAGTTCGAGGGTCTTCCTACCCCTCCTCCCATCCGCTCACAGGTGTCAGAGCCACAAGGGGGCACGGAGACTCTCCTGCCTGCTCCAGCTCTCCCCCTTATCTTTCTTGACTGTTTTCCTTTACAAGTCTCTTTCACTTCTAATTCCATCTGAGGACTGAAATGGGAAAGCCCCCAGTGATCACCACAGTCAAAAGGATGACGCTGATTAATCTACCTCTAATTTAATATTAGTTAAGTCCTTGGTTTCTGAGCAGATAAATTTTTATAATTTCTAATTCTGCATTTCCTGGCTGACCTATATTTGTAGGTTTCTTTTGTCTTCTTAGATGTAGTTTTTAGCTCTCTGAGGCAACAGCTCATGTTATAACTGATATCTAGTAAGTGGTCAATATGTTAAAAGCCAACAGTTTTTTATCCCTCATCTCTACATATTCTGCACAAAAGAACTCAGCATATGAATAATTCATAGTAAATCAAATGCATCAGAAAAATAATCTGGCATGAGAATCCATAGCAGTAAAAAAGAAAAAATAAACCTGCATTTTACCCCTTCTAAAATTCAAATATATTTCCATATAAGGTCCCACTTCCTCCCAAGAACCCTCTAATACTCAATGTTACAAACCTCAGGCAAGTTCTGAGAAGCCGCTTGCCCAGGGTAAGGGGCAGAGGCAGTGCTGAGCTCAAGTCCTTATTATATCAAGTCAGTACCTGATATTGCCTTTCTAATTTCACCACACAAACTTTATTTTTCCAGGAGTCCTTTGAGTCATTATGATATTAGCTCTCTTAATGTCAGAAAAAAAAATATTTCAGTCAGTCACCGAATGAACACTTCACCTCTAATTTCATCTGAAGTAAATTTGAGGTAGAGAAGAGGTACATAAAAAATATTTATATATTAATCAATTCAGATAAAATCATTTATCTATTGCATATGAATAAATCAGCTAATCACATTTAAGTTGTCCCCATGATATATCTATACTTTTTCCTCTCAAAAATGAATTTTAAGTATTTCAATAATTAATTCTAATGGTATTTATTAAGGACAGTACACAAAATAATACCAAAAAAATACTATTAAAAAATCTTTGTTTCTATTAGAGCTCAATGCCTCCTTTTCTGGCGGGTTTGCATTGCTGGCTGGCTCAGTGATTTGCACTGCATTCAAGACGTGTGTGTTCATTACGCTTCTTTGTGTGAACATGGAGAAAAGAATTTATCAATTTTGGCAGGGTTAAGTTTATACAAACGAAAACTTTACAAAAATTGTTTTAGAGTATCTTATATTAAAATAATGACTCGTGGGTAAGAGTCTTTTTTAGTTTTTTATTTCGTTTTTATTTTATTTATTTTGGACAGACTTTCACTCTGTCACCTGGGTAGAAGGCAATGATGTCATCATAACTCACAGCAACCTAAACCCCTGGTCTCAAGTGATCCACCTGCCTCAGCCTCCCAAGTAGCTGGGACTATAGGTGCCCACCACAACATCTGGCTAATTTTTCTAGTAGAGACAAGGTCTCACTCACATCTGGCTAATTTTTTTAGTAGAGACAGGGTCTCACTCTTCCTCAGGCAAGAACTCCTGAGCTCAAGCAATCCTCCCACCTCAGCCTCTAAGAGTTCTAGGATTACAGGTGTGAGCCACTGCCACTGACCAAGAGTTCTCAAATTACCTGTACTGTAGAGGAAGAATGCCATCACGGAATGAGTGCTGACAGCTGCTGAAAACTGTCTTCTGCTGTTTTGCCAGAAGTACCTCACCTTTACTATACATCTAAGAAATTTGAGTCTGTTCTGGGAAAAGCCTCTTAAAAGAACAAATCTGTACACGATTGTACAAGGGTCTTTACCTAACAAATGCAATCAGTGTAACCTAGTTTCTTGTATCATCAATGAATCCCCAACAATTAAAAAAAAAAAAAAAGAACAAAACTGTTGAGTAAAGTGAAGGAGCTATAATAACCATGTGATAGGAAGAAAAAATTGCTACAAATAAGTTGCACATGTTTAAATCCTGGGCTTCTACTACTGTCCAGCGCTTGGGACTAGCATTCTACTTTGAAGGGATTCAGAACAGTGGGCACTTTTGCAAGATAAATTTGCACTAGTTAAGATCAGCCCTTTTTGTACTTTGAGAGCCAAAATTCAATAAATGAAGTCCTTTGCCAAAAATAGAACTGTCTATTAAGTTACCTACGTAGAAGAATGACTAACTGCTTGGGTAGTGCAAACCATGGGATTTAACAAGCTTTTATTGAAGAGGGGACATATCATTACTTTCTACAGGCACAAAGGAAATGTACACCTTTGATTTACGCCAAAGGAAGAAGCAACAAAGGAGCTCAAAGAAAGGGAGGCAGAGTTTAAAAGTTGGAATGAAGATCCTGCTTCGCACGTTAGTTCTCCCATGTGCTCAGCATAACAGTGTGCGATTAATACTTAAAGGTGGTTGCACGTCTGACAACTGGAAGAAAAGATTACACAGAGATAACTCCAAATATTCTTAGAGTAAAGCGATATGGGAGAGGCCTTTGATCTTTCTAGTAAATTTATAAATAATGAGTTTATTTTTACTTTAAATTTAGAAACTCAATTAAGCATGGCAAACTAAAAGTTCCTTCCAATTCACAGATACTGTTAATACTCTCGCACATCACTTGATCATCCAACAATGTTTATTAGTCCTTATACCACATGTAAAAACTACAATAGCACTGTTTTGATTTGTTGTTGTTATTCAAATAAACACACGTCACTGGTAAAGACAGAAAGGTACAAAAAGAAGAAGATAGCTTGCTGTTGAATCTAGAATTAAAAGTGTCTAGAATGGAATCAACTTCACAAATGTGTATAAAAGTTCTCTGGGAGGACAGAGCTCACTGATAAGCTTGTGTGCCCACCGGAGAATAAAAATGAAATTCACCCAAATCAGAAAGGCTTCCTCTGTGAACACAGGGACCACATATCGCTGGCACTTGTCCCTGGGAACCCAGAATGCCTGTGGATAGATGAAAAGGGACCCCAGAGACCCAATGCATTCAGAGATCCTGCCCTTGGTGTCTATTTCTTGTTGTATCCTTTGCCCATAATTATCAAACACATGGTAAAGTCCAGTTAACTTTACTAATGAGTGTTTGTCTCCTATGTAAAGAGTCAAGAGTCATTGTCCTATTTTATTCCAGGTTAAGAGCTATGATTCCAGAAGAGTATTCAAGTGAATGCAGCTGAATTGTACAGATGTACTAAAATTTACTTAGCCACAAATCTATTTATAGACTTTTAAGCTGCTTTAAATGTTTTGCTTTTACAAACACACAGGACTACAAGGAACGCTCATATACACAAATCTTAATACGTTCATGATGTTATTCTACAGGATACAATCATGGAAGTGGTTTTGCTGAGTCAAAAGGTTATGAGCATTTGTCATTCTAATTGAAACTGCAAATTACCTCTCACAGAGTTGTACCAGTGTTTTGTCTAATAAAGGCCCTCTCATTCCTGTTATTTTCATCACTGGAGATTACCTATCTTATTAATTTTTGCCAACATGATGGTTTTCACTTGCTTTTCCTTCATCATTAGTGAGGCCAAGGATCTATTTCTATGTTAATTGGCTTTCTAAAGGTCCACAAATTGCCTTTTTATGGCCTTTTTATATGCTTTGCTATTCTGTTAGTATGTGTAGGCTAGTTTGTCTTTTCCGATTATAGTGGGTATTAGTGTACAAGTGTTACTTTTTGTTTTATATACTACAAATACAAATAAAAATTCCTCCACCTCCCCATCCCCTATTCAATTCCCCTCCCTGCTTCTGCCTTTTAACTCGGTTTAAGATGTCATTTGCCATTCAGAAGTTTCAGTATAATGAAATCTGTCAATCTTCTCCTTTAACCATTCTAGGTTTTGGCTATTTAAGAATTTATTTCCATTCTCTAAGATTATAGACCCATCCTTGTACATTTTAAGTCTTTAATATTTTCCTTGTAATATAAATAATATAAAACTATAATCTATATGGAGTTTGGCTTTGTATGTGATGAGAGATAAGGCTCCAACTTAATTTTCTTACAAATAGTCAGTTGGCTCAAAACCAGTCGGTGGAAAAATCATCTTTTTTCCAATGATCTGAAAAGCCATGTTTATCCAGTATAAATACTTTAATGTTGCGACCCTGATGACCTGGTCTGGGTCACCGCAGGAAGGAACCAGGGGTGACACAGATTTGAAGCACAAGCTTGTGGGAGGCGGGCTAACCTTAGAGGCAGGGTAGCCCCGAGCCCCCTCCACAACAGCTGTTTATTAAGGTCATGCACAACAGGTGTGGAGAGTTCAGGCAATTGACATAAACGGGTGTGAAGAGTTCAGGTAAATACATACAAGGGCTGCCTGCATAAGGATTGCCACGTGTTCTCCTCACCTGTTCTTTCCTCACAACCCCCATGAAGAACTACTAAGCATCAATGTTTAACACATGCGTCCTAGTGAGTGACCAACCGTATCTCATTCTGGAACACTGAGTTACTTAGGGGATTGCCCCCAAGTCAGGAAATGCCTCTAGGTTTGTCAGGAGACTGTCCTGTTCTCAGCCTTTCCTTTTAATGTGATAAGAATCAGTAACTGTCTTTTGCAAGCATGGTGTCCAGTCCTCTACACTTTAATCTGTTTCTGGACGCTAATTTGTTTTAATTAGCAATTGACTTGCACTCATCTTTCTTCTAGATTTCAGAAATTACATGGACTTGAGGAAATTCAGGGTTCCAACTCTCATAAAAGGCCCTCATTTTCATTAGTCAGAACCAGCATGGCTGACGTGGCAAACACACGTCCAGGACACACCATTTTTTTTTTTCAGTCCGCCTGTTACGAGCTTTGCTGCGCCCCCCTCCCCCCACAGCAGCATTATGGGACACCTAGCATGTGTGTGTTGAATGAGTTAATGTGGAATAGTGAGTTCACTCAGACAAAAGTATAATATGTAATTTGTAAGTCCTCATAGGATCAGTGTCAAGTTGTAGCTTATTGACAATTCGTCCTAGGAAGGGCGAAACATAGTTTATAGTATTGAAAGAATACAGCAATTTTGCTAAAGCTACTAAAATAGCATATCTCCTAAAAAAGTATTGTTAGTGCATGTTGGTGGGCCACTCAGGGTGCTGGCTGCTCCCCTCTCCCACTCTCCAAGACAGCAAAATATTGTTTGCTCTCTTCCCAAATTTCCAGAAGCCTTCTCTACCAGAAGAAAACCTTTACATCTTCCTACCACACTACCATGGACCCTGCTTCCCTCCTGGTAGAAATAAATGCTCTTGGTAAGGACAAACCCCCCAGCTAACTCGCTCAAGAACTTTGTATTACCTCCCTTTCCTGTGCCATTCCTCTCTTCTAGATCATTCCCATCAGCACACAGACTGTAAACCCCTTCACTGTGAAGAAAACCTCATCAGCCCACATCCCTCTCCAGCTAGCACATTTCCTTTCCCCCTCTAGTGGGTTCCTCGGGAAAGTGCCTGTACTGGCTGAGGTAGTGTCCTCTCCACTTTTCTTCTCTTCAATATACTCCAGTCAAGTCTGACCTCCACTGCTCCTCTGACTTTGTTGCAATCGGGGTCAGCACTACCTCCACGTTGCCAGAAACGGTCCGTTCTCAGTGCTCAGACTACAACCCCTATCAGCCACATCGGACACAGCTGAGCACTCTGTTCCTAAAACTGAGCACTCTGTCCTATTCTGGGACACCCAGTTCTCATGGTTTTTTGACAACCCACTGGCTGCTCTTTTTCAATCCTCTCTGATGAATCCTCCCCAACTCTCTGATTTCTCTCTGTAGGAATGGCCCAGGCCTCAGTCCTTGAAACTCCAGGGAACCTCATCTAGTTCAAGGCTTTACATATGTTAGAGGTGCCTCAATTTTTTTATCACCATACAAAACCTCAGTCCAGAACACAAGTCATGTATACAACTACACACTCAGCACCTTCACTGCGTGTCCACTCAATACGTCAACTCTGCGGGTGTCCAAAGGCAGAACAACCAGAGCAACCCCAGTCCTGCTCCTGCTCTTTCTCTGCATCTGCCCATTCAGCTACCACCGTTGCTAAGCACCCTTTGGCTCTGCCTCAGTTACTCTGAGTTCCTCCTCGCTGGTCCTTACACCCATTCTATCACATTCCCTTTCCCCAGTCTGTTCTCCAAGAGTAGCTTTCATGATCTTTTTAAGTTATAAACCACACAATGTAACTCTTCTACTCAAAATTTTTCAATGGAAATGATGGATGGGAAACCATTGAAACCTCAAACCCCAGTATCTTTGCATCTCTAAAGTTGTGCTTTGAGCACTGCCTGTCTGTCCAACCTCAATTCTAACTACCACATCACTCACTTCCCCCCACCAAACATAAACTATGAATAGACAGACAGGTGCTTGCCGTGTCTCGGGTGTACATCAAACTAATTTCAGACTCAGGGTCTTTGCTCTTTGCTCTTCTGTCTATTGGATTCTCATTTAAGTCTCTGCTCAAATGTTGCCTTTTCTCTACTATTTTTTATCCTGCTTTCTTTTTCTTCATAGTCCTAATACAGTCATCTCTCAGTATCTGTGGGCACTGGTTTCAGAACCCTCCGAAGATGCCAAAATCCTTGGATGCTCAGTTCCCTGATACAAAATGGTGCAGAACTGGTGTATCACTTACGCCTGTCCTGCCATATACTTTAATTCATCTTAACTGTAATGCTTATTACAATGTAAATGCTGGGCAAATAGCTGTTACATTGGATTCTTTAAGGAAGAAAAAAAGCCTATACACGTGCACTACAGACACAACCATCCTTTTTATTCCTCCAAATATATTCAATCCCAGTTGGATGAATACTTGAATACATAAGCCGTGGATGCAGAGGCTGTCTGTACTACAGAACATTCTGTATGTGTTATCAAACATCCAAACTAGAATGGAAATTCCATGAAAGCATGAGTTTTCTTTTTACTTGCCTTTTTTTATCCTCAGAGACTAATACAGTACCTGACACACAGTAGGTAGTCAATAAATATTTGCTGAAGAACTAGGTAAACAGATGGGCATGTAGAAGGTTTGACTATGAATTCAGCATAATGATCACTGCTTAATGCATAGTCTATCGGGGCAAAACTGTTTTTGAACGTTACTTACTTTGCGTTGTTTTGTGGAGTCCAATTTTATGAGCCAATATGAAGCCACTTTTGTTTTATGATGCTTCCAATTATCAATGATCTATTTTGGGGAAGAAACATTAAGAAATTAAACTAGATTGTTTATCAAAATTAATAAATACATTATTTTATGTATATAAATGAAAATCAACTTTATCAACTAATTTATGTACTATTAGTCCTGTAATATTAATTGCAATAAATAATGCTGACTTTTATAAAAAGACATATAAAAAAATCTCTAACATGAGGCAAAAAAACCCCATTTGAATCCAAAGTTTTCTCTTCTTTTTTGAACCAAGAACACACTCCCTAGTGAATGAAAGTCAAATGTGTTCAGGAATATAGCATTTGGGAAGAAATCCTTATTCCAAGGGCTATGTCTACCACATCATTCACAATAACAAAATACTGAATAATGTATTAGAAGGTGTCTGTATATAATTAGGATTCTACTGTCCCTTTGCTTAGTTTTTTGTGCATGTCTCAAAATTTCTAAATATATATTCTAGTACTATATACTGTAGCAAACAGATTTAAATACTTACTGCATTTGGTGAACATGTAGTAATCTAATGCCTGATATATTCATTGTATTTTGTTAATTATATAAGACTATATATGTTCTTTACCTTGCATTAGCCATGGATATTAGTTCTACTGTCTACCTAATTTTCTTCAACCTGATTCAAAAAGGTGGAATATAACTAATATCTCTAAGAAAAATATATGAGTAAAATAAAGTGATACAAAGTCATTGGCTTTATGCAGAACTTTATCGATAACATAAGGAAATGAACACACACACACGTATATATACCTTATAACCAATGTTATTTTTCCTTCCATTCCTTTGATATAACACAAGTAGCAGCTCACTTGCAAACAATATATCATTTTCACTTTTTAAAAAATATATAAAAACAAAATATATGTTTGGGGGCTTTGTTTATGACTGTCATTATTACACAATATAAATTGTCATTACTGATGTTCTATACCAGGAACATCTCTTTTTTTTTTTTTATTGTTTGTCTGCTTTTTGTTTCTGTACACTTGCTTCAGACAGGTCTAAAGCAACGCTAAAAAAGAGAAAAAGACCAAGTGCATGGCTGTGTTTTTATCCTACAGTTGGCCACTAGATGGCGACTTCTCCTCTTGGAAAAAAAAAATACACAACACACACACACACACACAGAGAACCCAGAAAACAAGGCTCTATTTCTGAGGAGTTATCTAAGAATGATCTTTATAAAAGGACGTTTGAATAAGGAAATAGAACCTTGTGTGAAGAAATGCTCTTTCAACCAAGAAATATTCATTCAAGTATTTGGATATGTGAACCTTATTTCTGAATTAGGACAAGGTCCTTGATTTTCATGTGAATGCTAAAAGGACCTTTTGCCATTTTAGGAAGTTCCACTGGGTTGTGCACAAGTGTGTGTAGCAAGAAAAGCACACGCAGCTCAGCATAAATCATTTCAAAATTTAACCCCCAAACTCTGACGTTAAAGGTGTCACATCCAAATATTCTTGACTTTTTAAGGAAAGAGTCCCAACTTTCCATCATAGCCCATGACATATTAGATCCTTTTTTTTTTTTTTTGTAGAGACAGTCTCACTCTATCGCCCTCAGTGGAGTGCTGTGGCGTCACAGCTCACAGCAACCTCCAACTCCTGGGCTTAGGAGATTCTCTTGCCTCAGCCTCCCAAGTAGCTGGGACCACAGGTGCCCACCACAGCACCCAACTAATTTTCGATGCAGTTTGGCCGGGGCCAGGTTTGAACCCGCAGCCCTCAGTATATGGGGCCGGAGCCCTACTCACTGAGCCACAGGCGCCGCCCTAGATCTTTCTAACTCTCTGTAGAACCAAGTTTAACCTGATAATTTCTTTAATCATAATGAACAATAATTACTTAGTACTAATTATTCTCATTTGATGAAGCAGTCTTATTAAAATAGGACTGTGTGCTACAATCTATTTTGCATTGCTGATTATAAATGTGATCTCATTGTTCTTGAATGATAATTAAAATAAACTCCTGTTTTCTAAAGCTTGTGGATATTGAAAATAACCAGCAGTCAAGTTTGCTGTGTCATTGAGCGTGTCATCAGGAAATAAATTTCAATATTTTAAGAAGAATATGAGGCACGGTCCCTTGATATTTTACATATAGGAAACGCTCACATCTTCTATCAGAAGTTCTGACTCTGCGTCTGACTTCCCTGGAACCCGGATCTTCATGTCCTTGAGAACAAACAGGGTCTGACTTGTCAGATCATCTTCTTGTTCTTTTGTTTTCAGCTTCCGCAAAGACTCACTCTTAAATGAGAAAGAACACAGACATTTGGAGGGCGTCTTATTCATTGTACCAGTATAATCTGAAAGATATTTCTAGGTGAAAATGATGCACTTTTAACGTAAAAAGTAAGAATGAAAAAGGAAGAGAAAAATTAGGTTTACAAATTCTTAAGACTAAATGGTTATGAATCCTAAGAGTATCTTGCACACTTCTACGTAGCTACCTAGCCATTTGATTTGGCTCAAAATGCCAAAATAAAAGTATGAGCACTGAAAAAGCACTTCCTGATCAGTTTTGCATGTTACATAAACCTTGATTAGAAAAAAATCTTGAGTAGAAAACAAATCAATTATCGTTGTCAAGTGAAATTCATTCCCTTATATTTCCTGACTCTTCCCTTTGGAAACACCATCTACATTAAATAACAAACTTAATAAGTTGCTAGTCTAAGTGAAGACAGAGAAAATAAGCCTTCTTGCAACTAAACTCACTACATCCTCAATACTGAATCTCTGGGCTTCATGCTGAGGAGGGGATACTGTATATTAATTTAATGACAACAATTAATTTTATGACAACAATTGCAGTTAACTGCTCTAAGGAAAATTTGTGAAGCATTTTTTAACCTACTCATCAACTGTACATACATCAAGTAAAATTTTTCATCAAAGAACTTCCTCCGATTTACAGAGAAACTGCGCAATACGCTGCAAAACCGTACCTTCCCTCAGGTGATTTTCAACTATATTATCCTACTACCTTAGCAAATGGAAAAAAAAACAATGGTGTTCTTAGTCGCCCATCTTCAAGTTCGGTGATATTGTGGAGTCAGCCTTTTAAGAGTCCACACTAAATTATAGCGTAAGATAGAGGAATAACCCAAATTCCAGGAGGCCCTGCGTTGAATTATATAGAGAGGGTCTGAGGCCCCATCTGTCCTCCTCACACCTGACCCGCAGTCACCTAGATTCTGAGGACAGTACTTCCTGCAACCATGAAAGAGCAAAGAGGTGCACTTACCTCCTGTGAGTTGGTGGAGCTGATTCCATTACTCTGAGGCACATACCTCATGTAGGAGGAAGCACGGTTTAAAGAATGTGACCGAGATGCCGAAGTTGGCCGGGGTATAGACATCATTTGTTGAGCAGAAAAAGGGCGGATGTCCCTGCCAGAAGGTGACTGAGCAGAGATGGACCGAGGGCAACTGACTGAGCGCCGTATGGAGCCTACTGCGATGGAGAAGAGGGTGATATAGTAGGACAGCATCAGTACAAGTGTCCCACTGTACTGGGTCTAAACAAACTAAAGGTTAGACCAGGCGGGAGCACAGTGACATGAACATCAAGGCTTAGGCACCATCATGAGAATGTGAGTTTAAAGTAAATGTTTCAATTTACACAGTGAACCTGGTACAGAACCCTGTAATGTATAAAGAAGGGCTCAAGTGGGAATAATACTACTATAGAAGTAGTATTTTAATGGTATATTCTCAAACAATGACATGAAAGAACCAGAAGAAAGGAAAATTAATATTTATGGAGCATCATCTACATGCCAGGCATTGTGCTGGGTGCTATACTTTTATCTTATTCTTCCTAGAAACCCACTGAAGTAGGGGTCTCATTTGCCCAGAGATTCAGAAAAAGGACTTTCTCAAGGTTGCATTGCAAAAAAAAGACAAGCTCAGGTTTCAATCCTGACCTATCTAATTCAAATGCCCTCCCACTTTCTACAATACTATGATGCCATCCACCATCTCTGGGATTAGACCAGTCACTTATTGGAATCTGTGTATAGGTTAGAGATGTTATATTTTACATCAAGATCTGTAAGGGAAGGGAAGGAGTCCAAAGACTAGCCAAAGAGATAAGTTCTAGAATTCAGGGTCCATGAGAAAAGTAATGAAACAAAAGAAAATACAAAGATTGTAAGACTAGCACTAATAGGTAGTCATCTTATTCACAGGAGGAAAGAATTTTAAACTAGATTAAATTTCAATAGTAAATGATTTAAGTGAAGAAAAAAATTTGTAGACCTATAGGGTTCTTATCATAGCAAATATCTACAGAAAACCATAAAATATCTTCCCTAATGCATACTAAGAACATTTAAGGAAGAGAACCAAATATCCTAGATAAATTTTGATTCCTAACACAGAGAAACAGATTACCTATCCACAGTCAACATTTTAATTTTTTAAAACTCGTATGTCCATATATCCTCCGTGCTATAGTCTCCCTCAGCTTGGGGAATATATCAATTCTTCTTAATCAAATAATTTAATGAAACTCAAAGAAAGTCAGGTTGAATACCCAAATATTTCTCTTCATTAGCTGTTAAAGAAAATTCAGACCTTTATAAAGGCACAGATATAAACTTTATACTTAGGGATGTCTTTTTAAAGTAGTCTATTACTTCTGTCATTTAGATTCTGAAGAGTAAAAAGTAGAATATACATAAAAGTTATAAAAGATAATTAAAAAAATTTCTGTCTGTTCTGTCTGTTAACTTTCTTCTGAATCTGAAAACCACATCACTTTCTGAAAGGACTCTACTTCTAGAGAAGAGCTACATGATCACCATTATCACTGGTCAATCTTTTTTTCTTTTTTACAAAGAACTGCATATATATAATATGTACAAAGTTCAAATTCATATTAAGAAAATATGTAAAAGTATGCACAACTAACTACTCTACAGCCCTGCTCCCTTTGCGGGATGAAGGTTCTGTTACATATCACCTATTAGGGAAAAAAAGAATTATCCTTTTTCTTGAATGATCATCGAGTCCCGTTTTTGCTTACACACATTGGAAATTCAGACAGAATAACTAAGCAGCTAAGGCCAGGTGCAGTGACTCATGCTTGTAATCCTGGCACTCTGGGTGGTCCAGGCAAGTGGATTGCTTAAGCTGACGAGTTTGAGCCCAACCTGAGCAAAAAATCAAGACCCCCGTCTCTAGTAAAAATAGAAAAACTGAGGCAAGAGGATCACTTGAGCCCATGAGTTGGAGGTAGCTGTGAGCTATGACACCACAGCATTCTACTGAGGGCAATAGCTTGAGATTCTGTCTTTTAAAAAAAAGAAAGAAAGAATAGAAAAAAGAAAGGATAACTAAGTAGCTAGACATGCCAATGATGTTTGGACAGATTCACAAAAATATTTGTAACATAATCTTCAAATTATGTGAAAAATACAAGTAATTAAATTAGGCTAGCTTTAAAATGAGAAACCATACTCAAAAATATTTTTTCCAATCTGTGTCATATTTTAGTACATTATCATCTGATCTCAATTTATTAACCCATTGGTCTAAGAACACAGAACCATCTCAGAGCTATTAGAACCTTAAGCCCAAATGCCCAACGACCCATGAATGGATTAATAAATTGTGGTACATGTATACCATGGAATACTATGCAGCCATTAAATGATTGAGACTTTACATTTTTTATGTTTACATGGATGGACATGGGACATCATTCTTAGTATAATATCTCAAGAATGGAAGAAAAAGTATCCAATGTACTCAGTACTATTATGAATCCAATATTTAATCACACACACTTTCATATGAATGATAAAACACCATTATAGTTCAGAATGATGGAGGGAATAAGAAGGAGAAGGGAGGGAATGAAGGAGGCTGGGAGAAGGGAGAGTAATTGGCAGGAACTCACCTATAGTGCACAAGGCAAGAATACATGTCAAAACTATTCAAAGTAGAGTATAAATGTCTTAACACAACAAACAAGCAAGTGAAGTGAAGGCTATGTTAACAAGTTCAATGTAAGCATTCCAAATTACATATAAAATCAGCACATTGTACCCCACAAATGCATTACTGTACACAGTTATGATTTAATAAAAAAATAAAAATAAACTAAGAAAAATCTTGTGTCACTGGCAGCACCTATATCTCAATGGGTAGGATGCTGGCCACATACACGGAGGCTGGTGAGTTTGAACCCAGCCCCGGCCTGCTAAACAAACATGACAACTGCAACACCAAAAAAAATAGTTGGGCATTGTGGCAGGCACCTGTAGTCCCAGCTACTTGGAAGGCTGAGGCAAGAGAATCGCTTAAGCCCAAGAGTTTGAGGTTTCTGTGAGCGGTGACACCATGGCACTCTACCCAGGGCAACAGCTTGAGACTCTGTCTCAAAAAACAAAAAAAATCTTGTGTCAACAAGACCAACAAGATGACACAACTATATTTCTGTGGGATGTGTATAAATGAACAAGATAAAAGCAACAAGAATATTAAAATGGGAAACTCTAGAGAGAGTATTGTACTCAACCTCACAGGAAACAGAGATAGAGGGGAAATTATTTAGTTAAATAGAGTCTAGACTAATGCAAAATTTTGAGACCAAAACATATTTATGTTTAATTTGAAGAAATCTTTTCTGACCCTTATCATTCTTCATATGTTATAGAAAAGTCTAATGATTCTGCTCTTTTACTTTATTTTGGTAGAATTTTCAGCTATGTGCCTGCCCTTTTCTGTTCTTTAGAAAATAATTGAGACTAACTGAAAGAGAGCAGTAAAAAATTTAGGATGATAAAACTCAGCTCAGTGAAAACATTGATTAAATACCTCATCAAAAAAAAAAACTCTTTTAAAATATAGAAGATGGCACATGGGAATTATAATAACTTGCCTATTGAGCCAACCCTTTACTTTTATTTTCCTCCCACACGAAGCAGATGACATTCTCTCATTTAAAGCATGTATAAAGCAGTGTTATCCAGAAATTCAGTAACAGAGCTAGAAATCCAAAGAAACTAATTTACTTAACTTTCATTAAGACAAGATTTTATTCTATCGATTCTTAAAGTTCTCTAATGATGAAATCTCAAAAATTCAAAATGGGGGAGGTTAAGTGCAGGAAGCCAGGAGGACAGAGTTAAACACCACATGTTCTCACTCATTTATGGAAGCTGAAAAGGCTGATTTCATAGAAGTCAGAAGTAGAATAGAGGGTGCTAGAGGCTGGGCAGGGGAGGTGGGAGGGGGGCGTAGAAAGAGAGTGGGTAAAGGATACATTACAGCTAGAGAGGAGGAATCAGTTCTGGGGTTTTATACCACTATAGGATGATCACACTTAACAACAATATGTTATAGAGTTTCAAATAACTGGAAGGAAGATATTGAAATTCTAAGTGTTCGAGATGATGGATATGCAAATTGCCCTGATTCTGATCACTATACATTGTATGTATCAAAACATTATATGTTTGCCAGTTAAAAAAACAAAATGTCATTCACAAGGGGAAATGATAAAAAAGGAGGCATATGGGGGAAATACACAATAAACTGATATTAGACCATGGAACTCCCATTTTGATTTTCAGCGTATCTGTATGTGTGTGTGTTTGTGTGTCTGCATGCGTGCAAGGCTTCCCAGCGTCCACCGTATCTCTCGCTTCTAATATTCTCCATGGCCATGCAGGATGTTTTATTTCAGCTTATTTACTAATTTACTAAATGGGCTTAAATCATAATTATTTTATGAAATATGTTGTCTCCTGCTTGTTAGGCTTAAGGAGCAAAATGCCTGTTCATGTGGCTGGGTCTATCCCATTGCTGCAAAATTTTCTCTAAATCTGAAGCTCAGAAAATGTGCTCCATTTTTTATAATTATACCCTTAGAAATCACAATTTTTGCCTGATGCAAATTGAATGCTGCTGTTTAGGATGTATGAAATATTCCTTTGCTACAGGTGAGCAAAGAATAGATATGAAAAAGACAGTAAATGGTGCACAAAAACATATTCAATGATACAAAAAAACATTTAAACATTTTTCTGACTCCATCAGTATTCGGGGCCAAGCAGCACCATTGTGGGGGAAAAAAATGGTATTATTTAAATAAAATATGCAGTTGTTGCCTTGATCCATGGGTGTTTGGCATTGTTTTCTAGGAGACAGAGTGGGTGGGCTGTTTTGATCACCTCCACTGTTTCGCAGGTTTCCCCCGTGACCCACACTGTGCATTCACAATTGGGCTTTGCCGAAATAACAGCTGGAGCTTGTGCAGCAAGGTTTTTCTCTGCCAAGTTTGCTGGGCTGTACGGGATTAAATCTGTGACCTTGTCCTCATTAACCCAATGCTCCAACTGACTGAGCTAACTTCTCTAGTTCACATCGGAGTGTTTATCATGACAGAAAAATGAAAACAGAGTGGGAGACATGATGGGCGGGGGCAGCGTTTTTATGTTAAAGTGAGGGGCATTCTTGCAGAAGCAGTATTAGGGTCTTAATTAATCCCTGTCAGCCACAGTATTCAAGCAGATACAGATCTGCTTTACATACTAGATTTAGCATTTAAAAACATAGAACATAATACCGATAATGTTAGGAATATCTTTATGCCTGTGGTTTAGAAATAGTGATCTTAAATAATCAGCAGCCCCTTGGCTTGGACCATAATACACCACACTGGGTGCTGACTGCACATGATCTCAGCTTTTGCATCTGTATCACTGATTTTGAAGTCTTTTGTCTTACAGTACTTTTGTTTACTCATGAAACTTGTCTTAATCTATCTCAGGCTAGTCAGGAATTAGTTTCATTATTTGAATCTGTATTTAATTAGTTTCCCCAAATATACCACTCATCTCTAAATGCCTTTGTTCCATTTCTTATTTTATTTATTTATTTATTTATTTATTTTTGCAGACAGAGTCTCACTTTGTCATACTTGTAGGGTGCAGTGACGTCACAGCTCACAGCAACCTCAAACTCTTGGGCTCAAGTGATTGATTACCTTGCTTCAGCCTCCTGAGTAGCCGGGACGCCAGGCACCAGACACAACGCTCTACTATTTTTAAAGACATGGTCTCCCTCTCACTCAGGATGGTCTCGAACTCGTACAGTCAGGCAATCCTTCCTCCTTGGCCTCCCAGAGTTCTGGGATTGCAGGTGTGAGCCATCATCCCCATGTGTTCACTTCTTAACCTTGCCCTTGTGTACCTTATCAAACAGTTCAGTGGTGACCTAGTGTATTACCTGATAAATAGAGTTTAGTTACTGTTTATTTTAATTTGTCATGAAAATATATGGCAATATATAAATTTTCTGAACTACACATTGGTATTCATTTTCAGAGGAAGGTATTCATTTTGTTAAAGGGCTCAGATATCAAATTATGGCATTTTCAAATTACTTATCAGTCTGAGAAATACATCAATCTATATCCATGATTTTAAATCATCTTAATTATTTTTTTAACTTGCATAGTCTTAGTTTCTCCGTTGATTCGAGGAGGTGCATCCTCTGGGCTCACATTGAGACATTTTGCTAACGTAAGGCAATCTGACCTGAATCCCTTTGTGAGAAGAAATCGTTTTGAACAGTCACCATAAACTCTGTATGGGTTCAAATATCATGGAACAAGTTCATGGATGCTCTGAAGGTTTTTCTGATTATATAAAAACTTGTGATTTTTTTTCTAAAAGAACGTTTGTTAAAGAATGAAATGGTGTGCTAACAATTCAGCTTTTATATAAATTGTCCCATCGACGGTTATATTTCAGAGGTTTAAAAGGCCTAAAAGTTCTAGCCCATCTTCTCATTTTGCCCGTGAAGAAGTGAGAGTTGGAAAGACTGGAAGAAGCAACTTGATAATATGCAATGTGTCCAGGGAGCACTGAGATCTCTTCCCTTAAGCAACATTTCATCAGTGAACACTTTTGTGCTGGTACTTTTAGAATAGAATTTGTTTGGCATACTTTAATTTATTGAGTATCTATATTTTTCTAGTAGGAGAGCAATATACATCATTTCCATCTTTTTCATGACTGGAAACAGAGAGGCCAGGTCGTCAGTCAACACTTGCTGAGGTGCAGATGAGTCAATATCCTGCTCCAGATCCTGTCTCTTGGTTTTCCCTTTCAAACTTGGGAAAATATGTATGCTAGCAAACAAATGCCAAGTTTAAAAGCTTTTGATATGTTCCCAAAATGTTTTTTAAATGCAGAGTTGAGACTGAATCCTCTGTGACGTTGTAAGTAAACAGGGTGATTCCACAAGCTCCTGGAAGCCGTTTATTTATTTCCACCTTGTTTTATTGAGTTAGTGTTTTAAGCAAACATGGAAAATAAGTGGCTGGAGAAAGGATTTCCGAAAACATTATTGTGTCCATAGTGCCTAACAAGATGTCTTCTAAGTACCAACGGTGGTTTAAAGACTGTGACACAGCCCATGAGGTGTGTAAATTCTAACAAGGAAGCAAACGTGCTATTAAAAAAAAATTTTGTTTTTGAAAAACACCTGAATATGGATTAATGTCAATGATCTACTCCGAGTGACACAGGAGAACAACGAGGGAGGCATCTTCATTTTGAAAAATTCATACGTTTTTGAGAGAAAAGGTGGAAATTAAATAACAGATGCCAAAGAATAAATTGGAATTCACTAGGTAGAAAAGCAAGGATGGATATTATAGGCTAAAGCAACAGAAAAGCTAATGATTACAGAAGGAAGATGGGATTTCAAATTAAGGATAAAGTGGCCAAGGAGTCCACACAGTTAGTGAGAACGGTGTGGGTGAACAGAGTCTGGGTATGGAAGGGCATGTCTGGGTACATGGATCCCAGATGGTAAACAAGCTTGTGTGTCTTGCTAAGAAAGTTCAGTTGCCTTTGTTTTGTGTGTGTGACTGTGTGTGTGTGTAGGACATGTGCAGTTCTCCGAGTGTCACATCACTGGTAAAGCAAGTGTACATGAGATAAGCACAGTTTTGCTTCTCTGTTCCTCTCTAAAGTTACTATTGGCTTGCAATCTTTAATGCATCTCAGGTCATGGAATAAAAAGGGTTTTTTCTGATAAGTATTAGTGTAGAAGAGTTGGAGGGACTCACATAGAGAGCTGTCTGTCTTTCATCACAGCAAAAACTAAGTCCACCTCAACCTGGACATTGTACACAGGTGGAAGGTAACTGTATACATTATTCACTCTTGAAATATGACACTTTTTTAGAGCTATCAGAGATATTCCTGTTTTGCTATTTATTTGGGAAGTGGTATGAACATGAGGAGAATCCAAAAGGTGAAGGTTGACTGTGTGACCAACTAGTCCAAGGAAATTCAAAGTCAAAAATTAGCTCCTTATCTTTATGGAAGTCTTCATCTAACAGAAAATATAGCACAGATCCCATGTGTAGAATTCCCTCCCTGATTATTCTGAGAATAAACAAAGATATGTTACTTGAAGTATTCATTCAATTGAGCTGAAAAATATTTTTAGTTAAGTTTTATTTTTCTCCCTCAGTTTACACACTGATAAGTGTGGCTTGTCAAATATGAAACCTTAAGAATTTGAGAACGCCATGAATATTGTTGCTTGGTTTTACTAAATTAAACTGTTGCAGAGTACCATATTTAGAGGCTACTTTAGAGCAGAGTCCAATTAGCATCTTATAAATAATGCAAATATGAACGAATCAGAATTCTGCCAAGTTAGCTGCTTATATTCAACCTGTTGCTATTTACAAATACTTCAAGTTAGTTTTAATGTAAATTCTGTGCAAAATACTATAAGTATTTAGAGCAATAATTCACATTTAAATTGCAACAAATAGCCTCAAACACTATTTGCCTATAAATAGTTGTTACACTTTCCTCTAATTGGACAATCATCCTTAAGAAAAAAAATCCACATTGTTCTTAAGTAACACTGAATTTCCATCCTTTAAAAAGAGAGTGGATAAAGCAAGACACTCAGATTCTTAATGTCATTAGTGTAATTATTAACACTATTTTTGTACCCACAATTCTTATGTTTGGGGTTAGGGTGTGCAAAAAAATGTATAGACTGGACTTTCTACCCTTTAGTAATCCCTGTAACAAATATATATCAACCCATTAAAAAATGTAAGAAAGTGAAGATTATTGTAAGTGGGCAGAGAGGAAAGTCACTTAGGAGCTGTTGGTGATCAGGTGAAGGGTCAAGCAGGATTATGAGTAAAATTCAGATAATCAAGCATTTAGGCTTAGGAGTCACACTCCTGAAAGTACATGAGAGACCCAATCAAATGGAAAATCATAGATGTGATCTACGGTGCATCTTAGAAGGGTATTGATGAAACTTACTAAATGCAGAATACAAATGCCTCCATACAATATCTAGGAAAGTGCCACGAAGGCTATGTTAAACAGTTTGATGAAAATGTTTCAGATTGTATATGAAGCCAGCACATTGTACCCCACGATTTCCCTACTGTACACAGCTATGATTTAATAAAATAAATAATAATCAAATGGAAAATCATCTTCGATGCTAGCCAGGGCTCTCTGAGCCTCTGAGAGTTTACTGGCCACAGTGTTTAACTATTTCCATAGTTAAACATGGTGCTTAACTATTTTCCACAGTTTCTTTCCTGTCAATGTATTCGGTGTTGGTTGAAGAGTGCCAAGAATATAGAAGTCCTAACCGTGTCAGCATTCCAGGTTTTCAAGCCTGGTTCCTTCCTGCTCTTCTATTTCTTATTCGGCAATCCTATATTCTCTGTTCTGGTGAAATTAGAGGCCCTTTCCCAGAACGACTGACTAGGTAACTAAGGTGTGCCAGCCCCTCCCTCCGCTCCATTTCATCAAACCCTCCAAGTTCTCCAGATCGAGTCCATCCTTCTGCACTTTGAGTTCAGCCTCCTGAGATGGATGCATGCAGTTGAGGCTTTTCTCCCAAATTAAACTGGGTCTTATGAGCTTTAAAATGATAGTGAAACTTAGTTGTTTGTTTTAGTGTCATTTGCCATTTTTTAATATTTCAAACTTTTAAGGGAGTGCAAATGCTTTTGTTGCATGGAAACCTCATATGATGCTTAAGTCGGTTTTTTTAATGTGCTTATCATTAGAATAGAGTTTATTGTACTGATAGGTAAATTTTTGTTCCCACTTCCTCTTACTCTTCCCCCTTCTTGCTTTACAGTGTTCTTTACCTCTCTTTATGCCCATGTGCGCCCATCATTCAACTCCTAATTATTACTGAGAATATGTGTTGTTTTCCTACCTGAGATACTTCACTTAGGTTCATGATCTCTAGTTCCATCCAAACTGCTGCAAAGGACATTATTTCACTCCATGACTGAGTAGTACTTGACACACACACCAGACACATACACAATGCCAAACAATATATACACAATTTAAGAAAGGAAAATACTGTATTAAATTAGCAATCATCAAGCCATGTTTGACTTTTGCAATTGATGCAATTGCAAGAGATACAAGCTACAATATCCAAGATGACAAGTATTATTAGTGGATATTGGATTTTACAGTTTTAATGCAGTTCTTTTCCTTTTCATAAAATGTCCATATATTTTTTGGCACCTTCTTTATTCACACACCACATTTTCTTTATCTGCTCATGAATTAATGGGCACTTAGGTTGATTGCACATCTTTGCAATTGTTAATTGTGGTGCAATAATTATTCAATTGCAGGTGTCTTTTTGATAAAATGACTTCTTTCTCCATGGGTAGAGACCCAGTCGGGTGATTGCTGGATCCAATAGTAGGTCTGCATTTATTTCTCTGAGGAATCTCCACACTGTTTTCCATAGAGGTTATGCTTATTTGCAGTCCCACCAGCAGTGTATAAGTATTCCTTTCTGTCTGCTTCCACACCAGCATCTATTGTTACTTACTTTATAATGATTGTCATTCTTGGGGGTAAGGTGATGTCTCATAGTGGTTTTTAATTTGCATTTCCTTGAGTGATGGCAAACATTTTTTTCATATATTTGTTGGCCATTGTCTATTTCCTTTTGAAAAACTTCTGTTCATGTCTTTTGCTCACTTTTTAATAAGATTGTTTATTTTTCTTGCTGATTTGTTCAAGGACCAAAAAGAGCTCAAATAACCGAAGCAATCTTAAGCAAAAAGAATAAAGATATAGGTATAACATAACCTGCCTTCAAATAATACTATAAGGCTATGTCTTCAAAACAGCGTGGTATTGATTAAAAGCAGAGACATAGACCAATGGAACAGACTAGAGAAACTGGAAATAAAATCATCTACCTAAAACCAACTGATCTTTGACAAAGCAGGCAGTATGCATGGGGAAAGGAAGCCTTATTCAACAAATGGTGCCGGGAAAACTGGACAGCCACATGCAGAAGAATGAAACAGGACTCCTATCGCTGACTATATACAAAAATTAATTCAAGATGGAAAAAAAGACTTAATTGTGAGACATGCAAATATAAACATTCTAGAAGAAAACATAGGAAAAATTCTTCTAGACATCAGCCTAGCCAAAGAATTTACGACCAAGACCCCAAAGGCAAATTTAGCAAAACTGAGAAATAACTGGAACTTAAATTAAAAGCTTTTGCACATCAATGGAAATAATCCACGGAGTTAACAGACAATCTACCACATGAGAGAAAATATTTGTAAACTATAGATTCAATAAAAGGGAATATAATTTATAATTTTTATTGACACAATTGAAATATACAAAATCACATTTGGTATTTTACTGCTGAATATCTTATGATGAAGGAAAGAACAAGTTTTGAATAAATAAAGAACAAGTTTTGAATAAATGTCTTGTCCTTTATTAATTTGTATGTGCTTAAAAATCAGGTAGAATTGGAGAACTCAATCAATTTTCACTGTAATTTCTTTGAGGGAAATAAGTTGATCTCATTGCTATAGTGAATATAATATTGTGTTAAGTACATTATGGAAAAGATAAAATAGAGGAACCACTAAGTAACTAATGAAATAATTATTCTAAATATTTCTATTTCTAGGCAAACATATAACAAAAGACTTAATATTCCTATCTCACCTTAATTTATTTTAAGGACATGGGAGGTATGAGAACATCAAATTATGGCATGCAATTTTTTACTATATTTATTTTTCTTATTTTTTCCTTTAACGTCTTATTTTTTCTTTTATCAGTTACCACCTTTTAAATTTTTTCTTCTAATCTTTTTTCTATAGTCCTATGTTTATTTAGGTCATTTAATATATTAAAGTGTTTCAGTAATAGAATTTTTTAAATGTCTAAAATATTAGGCATAACTCTGTCACACAAATACATATAAATGAATATGAACTAGAGAATGTTGAAATGGAAGACCAGGGGTCCCCTAATTAGACCTTCTTTTGGGTATGATTCCCCTTTTCTATTCTATGTCCTTTGACACTGAGGCAAGTGGAAGACAGTTGAATCAAGTGATCTACCTAAATATTCGCTATACTTAACTAAATTGATTTTTATTTCCCCTTTTATCTTTATGTATGTTATTATACTGATAGGGCTGGTTGAATTTTTTAAAATAAAATTATGGGTACTTAAACATTTCTACATATAAAATAGTATGTGGGCGAAACCTGTGGCTCAAAGGGGTAGGGTGCTGGCCCCATATACCAGAGGTGGCAGATTCAAACTTGGTCCCGGCCAAAACTGCATTAAAAAAAAAAAAAAGAAAAAAGAAAAAACTAGTATGTGGCTGTAACTGAATGTGGTTGAAAAATAACTCATCTTCCTTTATTTGTTTGAGAAGTAATTATGAAATGGAATGGTTGGTCCTATGGTTATTGTTACTTATGACACAAGTTGTCTGCAATAAAACTCAGCTAAATAGGTAATATATGACATTTTCATGAGTTAGTTTAGCAGTTTGGTGAAAATGTGAAATGCTTCATGTCTATCTGGGTTATACATTCATTAATGCCATATGGTCAATCATCTGTGTAACTGTCGTCCTAACTGGTTCCAGATAGCTGAAATGAAAGCATGTTTGAACTTTAGAACTAATACAGAAAATAAGTATTTCCACCATAAACATAAATATGACTGATTATGTATCACTCATCATCTATTTTTTTCTTTTAAACCAAAGGTGTAGTCTATGTAATCTTAGGCCTTGTTTATTGAGAGAGAAAAAGATTTAAAATTATGTGTTTTAAGAACCGAAAGCTTCTGCATGATTGGTTGTCTTGCCCAGCCCTCTCATTCACAGAGAGGAAAGATAACTTCTGTTTGTAAAAATTCAATCTCCCTTCTAAAATGTATGGTTTAAGAAATGACTGACACTACCCTGAAGGCAAATGCATTTCAGCGTTTTAGATTTAATATGACCATTCAAACAAAACATAGGTGTCAATTATGTGAAGGGTAAATAATATTGCAATATAATTGGTCTACATGAGTTCTGAGTGCTCATTAAGAATGATTTTGATAAAATAGATGATATAATTATGTTCATAAAGCAATCTGAATGTTCATCTGGGGTCACTGTTTTCTTTCAAAATAATGCTGAAGATATATGAAGAAAAAATATTTACAAGGCTTTCACACTGTGTGCCTGGATAATATGCATATATGTGTGTTTGCATATGTATGATGGTTTATGTGCACCCTTCAAAATTAAGTTAATTATGTAGTGCTGCAATGGTTTATTGAATAAAAAGGTATAGGAAGCCATGAGTAAAAATAGTTCTGCTATTTTATATACTGAACATTTCTGTAGTTGTTCTTTGTCAACAATTAAAGACTTGTGTGCACATGTGTGGATATATTTGAGTTATCTCGTAATATGGAGTTAGATAAGCAATTGGGAGATATGTGTGTCTTTTGTAATTTGTATGGACCATGTCACACAGGTTTCTGGATGAAGCTTAGATGATGGTTATAGAACCAATCATCCTTTCTTGTGGTCAAATAGTTAAGATGCAAAAGAAAGTATTTTCAAAACACAGGCTGCTGTGCTATCATGTCCCCCACCCTGGTAACATCAATTTAACAATGACGAAGGACGGAATATGAAGCACACCATGAATATCTTGTTGGTTACCCATTGTTCTGTTCGGCACCGTGATTCAGGGATATTTTGCATGCTCTACCATGATTCCTGGTTATGCGCCTATTCACAAATAAGAATTTAATGGTCTTGAGCCCCTGGAAGCCATCGGGCCAATTCATTGTCATTTTGTAGGTTAGCCAAACTTTTACAGCTATTGCACTACCTGCAGTGACTTTGTTTTACCTTTTGTTGCAGTTCAAATGAAATTTCTTCAATAATATTTCAGTTGGTGATATAAATAAAGAATCTATGGAGATCTTTAGTCTTCTGTTCCAAAAGAAATTAGATGTTTTAAGTCTTTCTACTAATAGTACTCCCTCTGGCTGTCGAGGGCTTTTCTTGGAACCTCTCCATCAGGTGGTATGGTCAGAGCTAACTTTGAATAATAAAATACCAAGGCATGGCTTTTGTGTCTCCTTTGTCCCCATCTGGCTGATTTCATAGGGCTAATAAGGCACCACACTAGAATAAAAACAATGACTCAGAAAAGTCCAAGAAATACATTCTAAAATATTCTTGGTTGCAGAATGTAATGTAATTGTCATGACGAGTTAGTTCTTTGAGTACCTCTGTATTCCACAATCTAATAAAATTTATACACATTGCTCAAAAAAAAATAACATAATCCAGGCATCTAAATATTTCAGATTGTATGGTAAATTTCATTGTGTCATAAAGCCAAGTTCTATGACAGTGAATTAAAAGAATAAAGAGAAAAATTTCCTAGGTTGAGATACCAATTTTTCTTTAAGCATATGATAAATGAAATTATTCCTGTAAATGTTAAAGGGTCTACTAATGCTTAATTTGAAATACGTGTTTCTGTCATTATACCTTAATTTGACTTATAATTTCTTTCTGCAGCACATCCCAGAAATGTATATGATGATTTTAATGAATGTCTCTTATGAAAATAACACTGTTATATTTTACCTTAAAATTTATAATGATCAAGTATTATGGAGATAAATAAAATCATCTTTTTTTATGGTCTATAATCTGTCTAAAAAAAAAAAAGAAAAAGAAAGACCAATTATACTAAGGTCAGAAAGTAAATTTTAATTTAATTATTTTCCTGCCAATCAGTGTAATTCCTTAACAGAATCTCAATAGAATTTGCCTTGCTTTTTGGAGAGTAATCCAGATGGAGTGATTTCTATCTTGGAGACAGTCTTCATAACAACTCAAAATTACTGTGAACAAAAGAAAGCCTAAAATCCAAGTGCTTCATTGGGTCCGAGGAGACGATCCTCTGGCATAGACTGATCACTTCTGAGATTCACCAAATGATTCTGTCATGAAGTGACAGATCCTGAGTGTTCCATTGCCCGTCCCATCCTCCTCTGTGTCTCTTAGTCAGCTGGTGGTGTCACAATAATTAAGTAAACAAGATGAGGTATATATTTACCAGTGTGATGTAAGTGCTCCTAATTCTATATGAAATCAGCACATTGTACGCCATAAATGCATTATGTATACATGATCTGTGTGTTTATGATTTAAAAAAAAAAAAAAGATGCTGCTGAAGCCACGAAGGGAATCTAATACTAACTGTCTCCCTTCCTTGTTGGAGGAAGATGAGGGCTTATGTTAGACAGAGCACAACCCCTGGGCCAATCCACAGAGTTTCCCCCTGGACTTCTAAAGGACTATTTCCCAGTTCTGCATAACACACAGGCCTAACTGGGTGTTTGCATCAACAGAAGTGTCTCAATTGATTAACTGGTTGTTATCTCTGTGTCTTCAGGCATCTCCCAGTTTCTTAGGCTGTTGTCTTTGCAATAAGTTTGGAACGCGCCTTCGTGTTCCACTTTGGCTCTAGCATTCTCTCATCACAAGTTTTAGATGGAGACATTTTAGCTTACATCGTTTATGTAAATAGAAAGCAGATGCTATCAATGAAAGCACATAGAATTTCATTTACCAAATACCTAATTTCATAGATATTTGACAGTCACTTTTTAAAATACTGTATGTATTAAGATATATATGCGTATATTATGTCATATATTTGTATATAACATATAAAGCTATGTATTAAATATGGCAAATAAATACCCCTTCATAAGAGGGACTATATCCTGACATTTATCATATGAGCATTTATCTAGGTCAGGAGTTGGACAAAGTTTTTCCATGAAGAAACAGTATATATTTTAGGTTTAGGAACCTATATGGCCTCAGTCACTATTACTCAACTATGCAGTTGTAGCACAAAAGAAGTTACGAACAATAGATACAGGAATTAATGTGTCTGTGTCCCAGTAAAGTTTTATTCACAAAGATAGGGTTTTAAGCTAGGAAGTAGCTACTTTGACACTCATCTTTTAGGTCATGCAGAAAAGATTCTGAATGTCTTCACACTCTAGTTGGCTGTGTCCACTGCTTTTGTGATTTCATTTTTATACCACAGCAAACAATGTTTTTTAAAAATAACTAGTATATTAGGTTTTGATAGTTTTATTCTCCTCAATAAAATCAAAGCACTCTACCTCAAAGTTCTGTATCTATACAAGTCACTTAGCATTATTCTGAACTCCACTGAATTATATTAAATCGGCTCAGCGCCTGTGGCTCAGCTGGCTAAGGCGCCAGCCATGTACACCTGAGCTGGCAGGTTCAAATCCAGCCTGGACCCACCAAACAACAATGACAGATGCAACCCAAACAAAAATAGCCGGGCGTTGTGGCGGGCGCCTGCAGTGCCAGTTACTTGGGAGGCGGAGGCAGGAGACTCGCTTGAACCCAGGAATTGGAGGTTGCTGTGAGCTGTGATGCCACAGCACTCTATCCAGGGTGACAGCTTGAGGCTCTGTCTCAAAAACAAAACAAAACAACAACAACAACAACAAAAAAACAAAAAAAGAATTGTATTAAATCAAAACGCCATATAGCATAACCTCGAACTGTGCTGTCCCATGCAATAGCCCCCAGCCAAATGTGGCTTTTTAAACTTAAGTATAAATTAATTAAAATTAATTGCAATTGAAAATTTTGTTTCTTAGTAGTACAAAATCCAATTCAGGTGCTCAATAGCTACATGTGTCTAGCGCTTATTAAAAGGAATAAACTGTGTCGCCCAGCGATGAAAACGGAGGGTGACCCCTGCCTGGGCAACGGTTAGAGACCATTTTGCCTGTGAGGTTAGGGTCTTTTTGTGGAATTTCTCAGGGGGTGGGCTAGTCATATACTTTGTGTTTTTGTCTCAAGAGGAGAGGAGGAGGTGGGGCAGGGGAAAAGGATTTGTGTGTTGCTGTGTTGGGCCCCCCAGCAGTTTTCACAGTAAATAGCACAGAGAACACAGTTGTTATTGCCAAATATTATTGGACAGTAGTGCTGAAGCAAACACATGTCCAATTATTAAAAGAATTTATTGAAAGTGCTTTTATTCCTTTGTAAGTTCTCACTGCTGAAACATCCTGGAAATTACAGAAAAAAATGTTGAGATTCTAAAAAAAAAATTACACTGGGCAGGTTTTAATTCTTTAATCTAGTAAAAGAAAATAGCTTTGAATCAGTTATTCACAGTTTTCAACATATAATCAAGGATTTTGACAATATTTGGATGATGAATTGCCAAGCCATTGCAACCAAGAGATTTGATTAGACATCCATATTAATAAACACCTGCCATGGTAGCAAAACAGATGTTCTAGGAGCACAGTTAACACAAAACCTAAATTTAAAAAATTTGGTGATAGTTAACTACAATGTGACACCTAATTTAAACTTTCTGACCTCTATCCTATTTGTTTAACTAAGATTGAATTGCTGAAATAATTTTCCTTAATAGATAATTTTTGTATTTTTAATAACTAGAAGGTTTTTATAATAACCATAACCTATTGTATAAACATTTGAAATTATCAGTTAAAAGTACATTAGGAAAATACTGGTGTGTGGCATTTATAGGTGTATATGTAAAATATATGCATGTTATATGATTCAGAAAATACTATTTTAAACTTTGTGAAGTTCAGATTTAGTAAGCATACTTTTAACATATACATGTAACTTAGATGGGTTTATAGTTTTTGACAAAATATTTATTTGTTGAATGCTGGTTCACTCAATATAATGATTGATAGATAGCAAACTCTTTAACCTAAAATGTTCTTTTTCCACTAGGAGCATATTTCATGAAAATCACATAGATAAAGAATATATGTAAACAAACGTTTTTATGTGGGAGAACCAAGCACATGTGCGCGTGCACACACGTGTGTGTGTGTGTGTGTGTGTGTGTGTGTGTAAACAAAAAGGTGTTTTTCTATAGTTGAGCCAAAGAGGCTACGTCGCTTGTTAAATATGCATATTTTTTCAATACAACTTCTAATATGGACAATTTCCTATGCACATTTATATGACATGTAGGCAAGTGCACAGTGGCCACCCAGTATTTATTTAATGATGTATCTCATAGTTAACTCCTTGTATGTCAGATTACTAAAGTATTTGTCTCAAGTAATGCCAAATAATACACAGATAGGAATAGCACTAACATACCTCTGTAGGAATTTGTACTAATTCATTCATGTGTACTAATAATCTGTTAATTCTGGAAATCATTCCATGGGGACAAGAGAACATTACTCCTTTTAAAGATAAGGTGATAGGTGGAGAGTCAGTAGTGACTGGAGCTGAGATATCTTTACTTCCACTTCCATGGTTTCACCAAAATCGAAACTCGGTGTTGACAGCATTCATTTTGGCAGAGGTAGAACCAGTTGTTAAATGAGGAGTAGAAATATCTAGGAAGAATGATCAAAATAAGCAAGTGAGGAAAAAATGTTATGGGTGATGTATGATGTTGAAAAGAGCCTCAAACTTGTCTGTAGGAAGATAAAACCTTGTTCATAGAGGAGAGAGTCAGATAGGCTGAACAATCTTGATGTCATAGCAGATGTTTTTTCCGCATATTTCTTCTCTTGTTTATGTCTAATAAAGCAATCTTATTAGTTACACTTTCAAGTAAAGAAGATTTTCTTTTTCACCTTTCTTTGCTTGTTTGTTGTATTGTTTTTAAAATGTTCTTTTTCTTCTTGAGTTGAATTTGTCAGGAAATACAAAGGTATCTTAACAAACCTGCCAGGGATCTTAATCTAACTCTTCACTGTTACTGCAAATATATTCTATGTTATTCCAGGGGGTAGATCTAGGACCAATGTGAGGAATTCAGCAATTTTTTCTCATATAAAGGAAGAGCTAACAATTAAATCTGTCCATTCAACAAATATCAGCATGTCCCCTGGAGTCCTGTACTGTAATGTGGAGATATGCAATGAGAAATAGATAGCTATTACTCAGAGAGTTTGCATATTTCCACAGTTAAGAAAGCCCAAACTAACTGGTCATCATGTTTCCATTAAGCTATCAGTTTCTATAATTTTGTATTTCAAAGGCATTTGTGATTAAAGCATATCATGACTCATGTCCACTCTGATTATTCATTTTTTCTTTCACTTGTCTCATTTTACGTAGTTTTATTCATTAACATCTTTGTATATGATTTATAGCACTTATTGAAGAAAGAAATTGTTTCCTCTGGAAATTCTCTGTGGATTAGATTTTCACGCCTTCAACTAAATTTTAAAATGTAACAGGCTTTTTGTTTTATATTCAATTATTATTCTTGTATTCCTTCTCCCATCAGTTCCAAACTTGATGTAGACATTATTTTTTTTCTCTCAGCTAATATTCTCCCCTTTCCCCAACCAAGTATTTTATCTTATGATGCAATTTGCAGCTTAACAATGACCATCTGAAACTCTCTTATTACGATCTATTTATGTATTCATTTCTTTTCTGTTTGCTCTCGTTTATCAAGCTTCATGGATGCAAATGCCTAGGGAAAGTCCTAGCTTAATATTAAAAATGGACAGTAAATAAATTAAAGGAACAAATTAATAAACAGATGACTGAACTGCTTTTCTATTTTTGCATTTATGAAGCTAAGTAGGAAGGCAGTGTTTGCCCAAATGTCTTTCCAAGGGGCGACATGTTCATCCAGGCATAGAGTAGGGGTCATGCCCTATTCTTGTTCCCATCCATCGTATTGCCTAGCAAAGTGCTGCACAAATAACAAATCAACAATAATTTGTTAAATATATGGATTAGTTAAAACCTTTCACAGAAGTGAAATAGCAACCTCTAAAGAGTTATAGTAAACCAGACTCTTCTATGTTTAAAGAAGGACGAAGGCAGGCTATGTAGGTTTGTTTATTTTCATCTCAGAGGGAATAAAAGAAACTTGCTACTTGAGCTGGTATTAAGTATAGAACAAGATTCAGAAGCGCCACATTTGACTGATCCTGGTTCTGCAATTTCTGACTGTATAAACTTGACTAAGCTGCTAGCTTGCATAAACTTTTTTTTCTTAAATCTCTGCCATCCCTATATACCAGGCTTGCTGTGTATATCTAACATTAAATTTTCCATGTGGGAAAGTGGCATTTAGTTTGTAAATGCCATGCAATTGAAACCAAAACTTATTGTTATAGGTAACACTGAACTTCTGTGTAAACAAGAGTCAGCAGTCTGTTTATTCTGTAAGACCAAGAAGTATCTCCAATTTTAACTAGTGTGAGAACAGAGGGCAAAATAAGTAGAAGAGGAAGAGAGGAGGCAGAGAATAAAGAGAAAGAAAGGGAAGAGAGAGAGAAGATAAAATATACAGGATGAAATTTCAGGGTAGAGGAAAATGTGATCAAGAAGGAAGCAGGGAAAGGGAAGCAGAACCAGCAAGAGCTAAAATAATTGTATCCGGTGGAAATTTGAGAACAGCTCCCATGGCGACCACAGCAGGCTGGATCTCTAAGTTGGGAGGTTTCATTCATTTTAAAGCAGTACTCTGGTGAAGCTAGGGATGAGGAAGGATTGTGCTTAAAATCAGCACAAAATTAGTGAGGATGAGGTGTCAGCCCACGGAAATCAAGGAACACAAACACCAGAGACCCATGCCACTATTCATTGTTAAAATAAAACTGCAGGAAAAACATAGGCTTATGCTGGGTGGTGCCTTTGGCTCTGTGAGTAGGGTGCCTACCCCATATACCAAGGGCGGCAGGTTCAAACCTGGCCCCAGTCAAACTGCAACAACAACAACAAAAATAGCCGGGCGTTGTGGCGGGCGCCTGTGGTCCCAGCTACTCGGGAGGCTGAGGCAAGAGAATTGCTTAAGCCCAAGAGTTGGAGGTTGCTGTGAGTTGTGACACCATGGCACTCTGCCCAGGGCAATAAAATGAGATTCTGTCTTTATAAAAAAATAAATAAATAAAATAAGCTTATGCTTACTGAGCACCTTTTCTTGGGTGGTTGAAATAAAATCTGGTTTTCAGGAGCTAAACTCTAGCAGGAGGCCACTTGCAATAATGGTGGCCTCAAGACTGCTCAGTATAATCAGCAATACGTGTGACCTGACTGCCGCTTACATTTGTCCACTTTGGCAGAGCGGAAACCTCTGCAGTCCCACCAAGCTCGGTGTGGCGCACTTTCCCCACAGTTAGTTACCGTGTGTGTGGCATGATAAACTGAATGTAACCTTTGAAAAGAAAATTAAATCATTAACATCACTTTGTTGATCCTTGGGAACCATCTGAGTATGTGGAAAGTGATTGCTATAAAGGATCCCCATGCCCAGTGCCCTCCAAAGACAGAACAGAACCTACAGTTCTCACGGTGTCAAGTATTTGCCATATTTCTAATTAATGGTCATGTTCAAAAATAAGATTCTCTTTTGTTTCTTGATTTTATTATTACTTTTTGTAACAAATGTTTTCTGGGTTTTGATTGGATATCTTTTCACATTTAGTTCTTTGCTGGTCTAAAAAGCTCCTAAAAATAATTCCTGTTGTCTTCACTGTATCATCGGTGCTCACAGGAATAAATTGCTTTTCAGTTGTTCGTTAACTTATATAATGCTTCCATCTCCAACACTCAGCATCTGAAATGAGAAGCAATAAAAATATGCCCTTATGGTTATTCATAGTTTCTATTTGGAACTAATTTAGAAAGGGAGGAGGAGGGTATATTGTAGATGATTATAACATGCTGAAGGTATATGCATATTAAAAAATGTATAATAAAAATGTTTTAGAATAATTATTCGTTGCCTAATTTTAGTTATTCAAAGATGATCACCCATTGTGAATTAGACTTTTGTTTTGAACCTTCTAAAGAAGAATACTTTTTCTTTTTTCTATCTTTTGTATTATGCTTTTGCAATAATCTTTTTATTGGTAATACTTAATAGAGTCAAGAATACAAAATAAAAGGCAAAACCATGAAGCTTATTTGCAACTCTGGTAAAAAGGATTGATTAATTTAGCTCTTGAAATGCACATGTTTTGAAAAACTGTCACATGTCAATTTACGGCTGATCTCTGCCTTTATACGCTCTGGGAAAACAAGTGTGAATCAGCCATGGCCAATGCAACTTACAGTCTTGCTCAAGACATGTGTCTACATAACTCTAAAGTAAAACGAAGAGTGAAAGTCTTCAGGTAAGATGGCAGGAATGTATTCAGAGGAACCAAAGTTTCTATTTCCTGTTTGGGGCAACAATAAAGACTATCTGGAAAGAATAACATCTGAGCTATACCTTGAAATAGTAATCTCTAAAATGGGGTTTTCAGATTCTTTTTGGAAGTGGAAAGAAAATAGTACAAAGTGTATTTATATTTATCTAAAACATAGGCCTTGAACCCTTACCAGGATTTGTGTATGATTGGAAGTGATTATCTGTTGTACGTCACGGATGAGAGCTCTACAATCTGGAAAGGTTGTTTAATGTGTCTTCTCTTGTTCATTCGCCCTCAACATCACAATTGATGTGTATCTGGATTTATGAATTATACTATCTAGTTTTAACTAAGCAGATCCTCCTTCTGTGAGGCCCATTGTTTTAAACTTTTTGGTGAAATAAACCATGGATTTGATTTAAGATAATTAAAGGGACACCCAAAGAAAGAGAAGAGGTGAGAGTTGACAATTCTCTTCTTGCTGGGGAGAGATGTCGGCCGGCTACATTAAAAAATGAAATCAACAATGGTCTAATAAAACCTGACAAGAACTAGGCCGGTAAAATTAGTTAACAAGAACATCACTTGAAATATGGATTTGCATCCCCTAATTTCATTTTAAATTTCTCCTAAGGGAGTAGTACATCATGAGATTTTTAAGTGATATTAGCAAGATATTTAAATTGTTTCTTTTATATTTACTTAATCCCTTAAAAATGTACATTTCTATATATGTTTTAGAATATACATAGTTTATTAGCATAATGGCACATATTCAACTCACAGATAAATATTCCTATATACAAATGAAGGTAAAGCATGTCTTATTTCACTGCTGGACAAAGGAGGCTAAATAAAAGCCTCAGAGCAACCTGTTTGGCTAAAATGATGAATGTTTTGCTGTTTAAAGCACCAAAAGCTCAATGTGAAGAGGAATGACTTTGGGATGCTAGTTCCTGGCATTAACATATCAGCTTTCTTGGAACTGATCTCATGGAATAGTCACAATTGCAATGATTTTAGCCTCCTGAGAAAATGTTATTTTTTCCCATAGGGTTGCGGGAGTTATTCAACACCAGTGTGAATTCTTTGAACTTTCTCCTGAAAGCTGCAAAGAGATTTGCCTTTTATTCCGAGTAATCTTTCGGTCTCATGACTTAGTTTTCTCATTTTCTGTTCGTTTCCTTCTAAATAACCTTACTTATTTGGAGATCCAGTGTCTTATGCTTCCAAGGACATTTTCCAGAAAGAAATTCTGTGGTTTGGAGAGGAGTTCTAGCAGGAGAGAAAGGCAACTTTCTTCTTTTTTCTTTCTAATTTTGGGATACTATAAGGATACATATGATTAGGTTGCACTGTTTGCATTTGTAAGGTAAAGTCTGGGTTGTAGCTGAATTCTTCATCCGGCAAGTGTGCCATATATGCCTATATTGTACCTGTTACACGGGAACTTACCAACACCCTTTCCCTCCTTGAATTTACTTGTGTTTTTCTCTCACATGGGCCTGTGGTTGTTAATCTATTGCTTTCAACTTAGTGTTGAACACATGGGATGCTTGATTTTCCATTCTTGAGATATTTAGGAGAGTGTTGTCCAAACCCTTTCAACTTAACAGAAAGTCTCCATCTTTTTATGGCTGAACAGTACTCCCTGGTATACATATGCAACATTGTATTAATCCATTCACAGTCAATGGATGCTCCGGTTTTTTAACTGCATCTTTGCAATTGTGAATTGAGCTACTATAAACATCTGAGTGCAAAAGTTATGATAAAATGATTTTTTTTCTTCTGAGTAGATATCTACTAAAGGGATTGCAGGATCAAACAGAAGGTCCACTTTTGTTCTTTGAGGATCTTTCACACTTCTTTCCAAAAAGTCAGTACTAGTTTGCAATCCCACCAAGAGTGCATAAGTGTTCCCTTTCTTCACATGCTCAAGTGTCATCATTAAAGTTTTCAGAAGATTTTTTGGAAAACATTGAAGCCTGTTTTTAGAAAAAGAATTGGCTGACCTTGGAAACAATAATGCCCCAAGTAAAAAAGGGCTCCAGAAATCTGTGGCCCAAGATACCGGTCGCCGTGAGCTGAGACACACTGCTGGGACATCACAACCTTCCAACAAAGAGCAAGAAAGTTAAGAATGGAAAATAAAGGAAAAGAAGGAGGGAAAGAGGAAGGAAAATCTAAACCTAGCTCATATTCCTTTCAGTATAGTTCAGTCTGATTTCAACGTAAGACCCTCCAGACTGGGCCACCCCGTATAAAAGAAGGTCTATACATGTAGACATGGCGCGAGTCTACTTTATCCCAAGGCAAGAAGGTTTTAGGGCCAGGGTACCTGCAGTTTGAAATGGAGGATCACATCGTTAAGGATGACACCAGATAACTACTGTTCTACAATGATTTCCCTTCAACTTTTAATTGAAGAAGCATTAAGTATGCTGTCTCACATTGCATTAGATGAATAATTGATTATTAGTCCTGATGAAGAGAAAATGTTTAAAAAATAATGTGTGTGTGCCCGAACTAGAGGTGATTGTTTCAAATCACAAAATCATACTCTTAAAAATTGACTTTGGGTTACTGAACAATGTAATAATTCAATAAAGCAGGCAAATCAATGGAGAACAGGTTGGTACATAAATATGAAAACTAGCAGCATAAACAATGTGTTTCATACCACATTGAATCTGAACCAGACAATAGAAAATGGTAGGATTTATAGCATCCTAAAATTCAATAAACTACAATTATACCCGACTAGACAATGAGAAGGAAAATAAGCCAAAGGTGCTTTGGCAAGTTCTCTTCATCTCAAAACAACAGGGCCTGAGACCGGCAGCAGGAGGGACCCTTGGAGCACCCTGTCCCCAGACTATTAGTTGTGATTAAGCCTTTTGAGTTAGTGGCCCTTTCACTGCTGTGTGTTTGTGTTGAGACTGTAGCATAACTACACTGTGACCAGAATAAGTGAATTGGCGGGCTTTGAAAGGCCAAATGTTAAATATAAATGGCTAGTTATATTATTTTTCTAAATTAAAAATGACTATTTTTTTGGACTTTTATAATTTGGTCTGATAGGAAAGGAGCAGGGACAGCCAGCATATCACAGTGGCTTAAGGGGAAGCTGGAAAAAACGCCCAGGCTCTGGAAGAGATCGAGTGCATGATTAATGCTGAGGCCACTGCCAACAGAAAAAGGAGGGCCTCCCACAGTCAGAGAGTGTGCTTGTATTTACAGTACATTGGCTTTGATTAATGTGTGCACTCAGAGAAGTAATGTGTGTAAGGCAAAAAAAGACCTGTTTTCAAATGTTGGTGCTGAGTTGATTTCCCTTTATGTCTGGAAAAGGTGTTGATGAATAATGACTTTCTGGGAGAGTAAGAAGAGCTTTGTGGGGGTAATTTTTTTATGTAGAAGAGAAGATAAAAATGGTGTTTCTTGTCTATTCTCACTACTCATATACATCTGGAGCATCAACATTGAGAAGTTTATCCCGTATTTTGCAGTTTCAATAGCCATTGCTTTCAAGAAGATTCTTAAATGGTTTTAAGTGCAATGTCATCCCTAAGTGACCCATTTAAGTGTTCAGTGAGTATAGTTTTGGAATGTATTATATTCCAGGGCTTTCAAGGCTGTGGGTGTCAAGGAGGAAGTGAGTACATACAACAATCACCTGAAAAACTTTCTTCGCATCCGCCAGAATTAGAGTCTTTCTTCCTCTTGCCCTATGCCAGAGTTGGATATGTTTTCAAGGAGTGTGTTAATATATAGTTCCAGGAAAGTAAAAAGATAGGTTAAAATTTGTGTGTGGTGTATGAAGGAAGGAAAGTAGCACCAGACCCATAAATTGACTCCCTGGCAACACTGCTTTTCCTAGGCCTCCAAATGGTCCCCAGACCACCCCCTTTGATATGAATTGTTAAGTAAAGGAACAGGCAGCGAACAAACAACTAAGGACTAAGAAGCAGACTCTTTCACTGGCAGCTGAAATAATATGGGTTGTGTTAAAAAAAGAACTATCAGTCTGGAGAAGCAACCACCATACCACTGTCAATTTCTCCCAGTTAATTTGATCTAAATTTGGGAAAACCAATAGTTTCCTCATAGGAGCCAGCTCTACATACTTGGTAGTAATTATTGAGGGCTGTAATAGTCTGAAAAATGGCTTTTGAGGATTCCCAAACCTGTAGCTGTACATTATGTGGCAAAAAGGATTTTGTGGGCCTGATTACCTTAAGGATCTTGACATAGGAAGATTATCCTTATTTGTCTAAGTTGTCCCAGAGATATCACAGGGGTCCTTGCAAGAGGGAGCACAAGAGTACAGAAAGGGGAAGGCCATCCAAGGGATGACAGAAATACTGTGGCAATATGCTTTGAATCTGGAAGGAGGAACCAGGAGTCAATACAGGCAGTGACTGGACACTGAAAATGGCGAGAGGTGGACGCTTAGCGCCTCCACAGGAACCAGCTCACTGACTTCTCCACTTTCACCCAGTGAAACTTACTTTGGACTTCTGACCTCCAGAAATGTGAAAAAATATATTAGTATTGTTTTAGATTACTGAGTTGGTGGTAATTTGTTAGAGCATTAGTAGGGATTATGTGAAAAAGAATGAGAAGAACCATTGACACCAGAGTGAGGCCAGTCATGGGCCATAGAGGGAACAGTAAGAGTTATAATGAACGCAACTACAAACTCTAATTGTCACTTTACATCAATGCGAAAACTTCTTTGCAATTGGAAGAACAAATGAGAGCAGCAGTGTTTATTAGGTGGCTATTGTCTTTAGAAGCCATATTAAAACTACTTATTTAATTAGTCAAAAAATGGGCAGAAATTACTAAGAAAAAGATGCAATCTGGAAACTGCAATTTTCACGAGTGCTAAGGTTCTCAATATTAATGGGTTGATCTTGGAGTCTGGAGAACTTCTGGTGGTTGATCTTGGGCTCCAACAGCTAGGCTGCAGAAGTCCAAATAGGCTCTATCTGCTCTCAGACCCAAGTAAAATAAGGTGGGGGAGGGGGGGACTGAGGAAAAGGAAATGATAAGAGCCAGATTCCTGCCAGATTTATTTTATAAGCCTTTAGAGAGACAGAAAATAATATTTTAATAGAACTCACTCTTAACACTGGCTGGGAATCTCTGGTTTCTATACATTTCTTCACAATATATGAAAGCAACACATATAACGTATAACAATATATAACATATATAACAATATATGTAAGCAACATTAAACATTCCACTGATTCTGAGGCAACTATAGACTCTAAGATACACACTGACAGAAAACATAATACATTGCTTTCACTATGGGATTTATTTTTAAAGTGTTCCAAAAGTACTAATGACTTAAACCCTTTGCTGTTTAATGTAAACGGACCCATAATCATGTACATTGGAGAAAATGATAAGAAGCTTTGAGTTTCCAAGATTCCATTTTCTTGCTTACAAGACAAAGATAACGCATTTTAGAAACAGAGTGGGTAAGTAAGGCAGCCCGCGATGGGATGTGCACTAACAAACAAGTGTCCAGGCTGTGACCAGCAACTCTGTGTGCATTTCAACAGCGGCACAACTCTGTGCATCAGCGCTGGGTACAGAAGTGAGTGAGAGAAGTAATCAATAATAACAATGCCTGGAACATCGTGATCGTATAATAATACAATAAAGCTTGTTATTATATATGTTTTCAATACAAAGTTACAAAGAAAAATAGTAAAATCTTCATCTTTATAAAGGTCTGGAAAAGGGAGGCTGTTTTACTACAAAGTCAAACTATCCAGTGGGCTATCCTCTATTTTGGACACAACTCAAAAGACAAACTTTGATAAAGATAATCTTTCTAGTTCTACTTTGCCTCTTTACACCTATTTAATGCATTTTTTTGTTTGGCCCTTCATGAAATCCTTCTCTAAATTCTAAGCCTTTATAGGCATTGATACATCACTAACAAGTAAAGGATAAATTGTAAAGGGATTTGGAGAGTGAAGGACAGAAAAAAAAGATTTAGGTCTTAGATGTCTTTAGGAAACTAGTTTGTAAATTTGAGGTAGGGAATCTATACTCTCTCTTCACAGACACACATACAGACACACAGACTACCATCACCACAAACCACAACAGTGACATTAGTACCACCACCAGCAATGATAATAACAAAGTATTCTCCCTAGCTGATCCCACAAAATATCTCTGAAATCAGCCCTACCTTTGTTTCATAAATAAAGGCAGCATTAAATATGAAAGACGGTCATTACCATGCACAAAGAAGAACTTTTGATTTTTTTTATAGTTTTTTTCATTATTTTTATTAAATCATAGCTGCATACATTAGTGCAATCATGGGGTACAATGTGCTGGTTTCATATACAATCTGAAATATTTTCATCAAACTGTTTAACATAGTCTTCATGGCATTTTCTTAGTTATTGTATGAAGACATTTGTATTCTTCATTTACTAAGTTCCACCTGTACCCTGCTAAG